>JAYJMB010006336.1:0-11143 GCA_036873735.1 Pouteria campechiana | reverse complement strand
TATATATATATCACCATGCTACAAGAAAATTAAAAGATTTCATGTGTTTGGCGTCGTAGAAAGGAAGTAGAAATTTTTCTTTTCTTTTCTTTGTCCATTAAAAGATATAACTATCCAACTGTTTTTCTATTTATCGTTACCATTATTTTAATTCATTATCTTAGATTTTTCTATCTTAAAATTATTTTATTTTATTTTCTAATTATTATTCTATCTTATCATCTGATTACTTGGTTTTTTTTTTATTTTTCTTCTTTCACTTTTTTCGAAAAATTTTTCTAGTTACCAAAAAGACCCTTAAAGGTTCCGAAACATAAAACTAATGTAATATAAGAAATGCTTATACATAATAGATTTTACGGAAGATTTGTATAGAATTGGTTATTGTTTTTGTGTATCATAATGTTTGAATAGAATCCAAGCCAATTGTCATATTTAGAATCATTCATTTAATTTAAGATATTAAAAATTATATTTATCAAAAACCTTTATGTCCTTTAATATTAAAAACAGTATTTTCATACCATTTATAAGTTTTCATATGTTTCGGTCTACTACCCATTTTTTAAAAATAATAAAAATATGTACGGCAAGAAATATCTATCATGGTGAGCTAAGATTTGGAAAAAATATCATGATTTGAGAACATGACAGGGTTTTATCAAACTTTTGGGTGAAACAGATTTCATGGAAGCTTTTCTCAAGTATCTATAATCAGTAGTAATTTATCACTGTCTTGCCACTCTAATCGTAAAATTAAATATATAATATTCAACTGTCATGAATTCAAAACTTGGTTGCTTCCGTTTGTGCCCAGTGAATCAATAGAGATCAGAGTGACACTTTTAACTCTAACATGGGTAATGTGCCTATCCATCTTCAACCTCAATTTTCGATTTTGTAATTGCTTGTCATGGTAGGTTTGTGTTGAAGTCAATTTAGCTTTATACCCTATTTATGAAAATTTTAACTTAATTTTAATTCGTAATTTTTTCTGAAACCTCAATTCAACACTAATCCAACCTTAAAATTTTTAGATTAATTTCAGGTTAATAAATTGAATTAATATTTCGAGATGTTTGGAAATTGTTTTTTAAATTTGGCATAAGCAAACAGTTTAATTTAGTTTTAAATTAAATTTTAATAAACTATACTTTTTTTAATTTTGAATTACAACCCCATGTACAAATGGTTATATATGTAATTATATTAGCTTCTCTATAGGTTTATTATTATCTTACATTTATATAAGAATGTAAATAATTATATTGATTTATTTCCATAATAATAAAAAAGAAATGTATAATTTAGAATATTTAGTAAAAGAAATAAAAGCCTACAAAAATAGCTATTCTAATGAAATTGCAATTAAAATATAATTTGGGTTATTAAATGCGTTCCTCTATATGTATAATTGTACATCATAGCTAGCATTCCATACAATCTGTTATGATTCAAATTGAATCGTTCAGTGCCCCGACTCAACCTAACCTTTTTCTAAATTGTTGAGCCTAACTCTTTCAATTAAAATTTCAAAAAAACTTAACCAAATTTCAATTTAATCCAACAGTTTCACCCTACCTATATAAATAAGAAAGACTAAGCTATTATTCCAAACCCCTGTAATTGAAGAGAGATGATCTTAATTATCATATGCCTAGAATATGTAGTGAATGCCTTAAAATCAGTGCTCAAGCTCCTGATCTAGAGAGTATAGTTGAATAACATGGAACCAGCTTAAATGCTGCCTAACACTTTGCCATATATCCATCGACCAACGTGGGAGAGTAATAGCAAAAGGACAAATATTGGGTAGACCATACACACCTATAATTGATTAGGTGATGTATTTAATCAGACCAAAATTGGACAAGGTGGGCCACTATAAATAGCAGGGGCCTAACAACCATCCCATTCCCACCAATGCAATAGTCACTCACTCATCCACCAATGTAGGGCGGTGAGACCATGTCAGGTTACTGCCTTAACTAACAGGATTGTGACGGTCACTTGCAAAGGCAGGCAGGCAAACCTAGGAGAGCCCCACAAGTCTATTCCATCTTCTAAGCACATGCACATGATCTCCAAGTTGGTGCAACTAGTGCCTTCATTTTTTCCGTCTACCAACAGAGGCATTATTCACACCACTACACCGGTGGACCTTATTTCATACACACGCACTGCCCCCGGGCGAAAGATAAAACAACATAAAAGAAAAAAGTTTATTGCTTGCTGTGGTTTTGTTTGGATGTAGTGCATTAGCAAATGTATTAGAAAAGTGAATTAGAAATAACACTAGTAATATAGGATTTTAAATTAAAAAATAAGAACAAATAATTAAAAATAAATATTAATAAGAAAAGGTAAGATTATTATGTTGGTTAAGATATCATACCAATCTCAAAGGGTGTGTACAGAAAAGTGTAATGCTAATGCAAAGTAAAGTTTTTTCTCAAAAAATTTAGGGTTTATTTGATGAATGCTGCATTTGAAAAAGGTTGTGTTAATTATCCATTTTTCTATTATGCAATATTATAATTATTTTTAATAATTATAATTTTTTCATCATTTTCTCTTACTTCTTTTTATTAGAAAGCTTATTTTATTAGTATCATTTCATTGTTCTACCCGGCATCATTGCATATTTCAAATACTTTTGTCTGGCATACTCCATTTCCAAACACTCTTAGAGTATGTTTAGCTTGTAATGGGAATGGCATGTAAAGGAAAAAGAGAGTAATAGAATAATTTTTTTATACTAATGTGACACTTTGACTATCACTAATAATTTTAGAAATTTTATTTTTTTATTATCTATATTTTTAATTATTATTTTATTTTTATATTAAAAAATTATTTTACATATATCATTATTTACAACACTTTTCTATGACATTCTCTTTTTATTACACCACCTTTCTATCATACTTTATCCAAATAAACCCTTAATTTTTTTAGTAGGTGAAATGTAATAACTTTACTAAATTCACTTTTTATCAGTGCTACTTATATTTTTTGTTAAAAAATTTACCTATTATTTATTTATTGAGAAGCATGTATATATCTTTATTCATTTTATGACTAATCTTACTCTTTAAGCCATTAACATAATTTTTCCTTTAAAACAAATATTTACATTACACTAACATCCCCTAAGGAAAAGGAAAGAAGGGTAAAGAAGAAAAAGATTAAGGAATCTTGTGGGTTTTAAAAAATAAAAAATAAAAAAAAAAATCAAGTGGCTGACTCTGTAAAGGGGTCTATGGGTTGTTTGCATCCTAATCATAGACCATGTGAGAAGCATTATAGTCTATGGTGCCACTCTCCATTTTGAATGTATAATCAAGCTTAAATTATCAATAGCGAGACCTCCCACGGATGAGAAATTCCGTTCCAGACCATTGTTCTGTTCTCGCCATGGCCAAAAATCTTTGAAAGAGAAAAAAACACCACAAACGAAAAAAGTGCCAGCCGGATCTTCAAATGTAGAAGCTTTTTCGGAGGATGTCCCATCCAAAATCAGTGGCTGGGATTGTGCTGAAGTTGGAACCCATTTTGGAAATTGAAGAACGTTGTGTTGTGTTTAAAGACATGGTTAGTATGTGACATGTTTAGCCCATGTGCGGTGGGGCAACCCCATGTTGCAACTTGCAGGAGATGACAAATAAAAAAGCTCACCAACCTTTCTCAGCCCCCACAAAGCTACCTTCGAACTTGCACTCTTGGGATAGAGGAAAATGAAAAGAAATTAGAAAAAAAAACAAATAGTGTCAGCTACAGCTATGGAGATTAAATTAACCATAAAATTAATAATTTTTTTATAACAAAATAAGTCATGATAAAAAATAAGATTATTAGAATATATATATATATATATATATATATCAAAGAATAAAAATCCCCCCACACCCAAAAAACAAACAGCCCATAGATAAATACTTTCAAAAGGAAATAAAAAGTGAAATGTGTACAACCTCAATGTCCACGCAGCAATCCAAGCCCAAGCGTATACTTTCCACCATCCCCGTTTATTTGCTCTCTCTCTCTCTCTCTCTCTCTCTCTCTCTCTCTCTCTCTCTCTCTCTCTCTCTCTCACCCTCTCTGTTTTTTCAAATAACCTTCCAGAAGTTCAAGTGACACTTCCTCTCTTCCCCCAAACTTCCACCTAAAGTCAGTCATATTCTACTTCCACGATCAATGACTACCTATAAAAAATAAACCACCCAAAAAATATTACGGAGCATGATGTGAGGACATATCCCTGAGTTTCCAAATGATAAGAAGGAAAAAAAAAACCTGTTCATGGAGAGCAGAATTAGAAATACAAGAATGCCATGGTTGATACTCAGCACTACCAATTCCCCACTTAATTGCATAAATAAACTAGCATTAAACCGTCCAAATCATAGAAGTAGATGTGGATGGTTGGTCCATTGCCCCAAAACAGACTGATTAAAACATGCCAACTTCTGATTAGTCAGACTTACTCGGTGGCGCCCTCCGTGGTCCCCCATGTCCGCCAACCACCAATCTTGGAAGTTAAAGAAATCGGTCTGCTTAGTTACAATCTCTCAACATTGCACCCCATGATTAGAACATAATAATCTGATTTACCTACGCGACATGAATACAACATCTCAGCCTGCACATGGACCATATTGCTTTGCTAGAGTAACAAAAGCTTCTTTTTTTTTTTTTTGTGGTTCCACCGAGATAAAATAACCACACAAAACCACCTACACAACGCATGGACGCGTGACAGATTCCTACATTAAAGGTCAGTGAAGGTGGGGGGTTAAAAGAGCACAATAAGGCCGGAATCACGCCTTGTCTCCCTATACTTTAATCCCTTTTTTATCCTTTTAAAACCTGCAACCCAAGGGATTATACAATATTACGTCCTTATCATTATTTAAAAAAAAAAGAACTTTGTATTATATGGTTATGATGTAATATCATGGAGAGGCCACCAGCCAGTCACTTCCTTTTTTTTAATTTTTTCCCACCAACTCGCGTCTAGAAGCAGGAAGGGCGTATGGACCCTCTTTAGTCAAACGCCTATAAATCCTCACTCTGCAACCCCCAAAAGCGTGCTTAATGAGAGCAGGAGAGGGGGGAGAAAGGGAAAGGGAGAAAAAGCAAGTAATGGGTAGATCTCCATGTTGCGAGAAAGCTCATACAAACAAGGGTGCATGGACAAAGGAAGAAGATGATAAGCTCATAGCCCACATACGCTTGCACGGCGAAGGCTGCTGGAGGTCTCTTCCTAAGGCTGCTGGCCTGCTGAGATGTGGCAAGAGCTGCCGCCTCCGTTGGATCAATTACCTGCGGCCTGATCTCAAACGGGGCAATTTCACTGAAGAAGAGGACGAGCTCATCATCAAATTGCATAGCCTTTTAGGCAATAAGTACGTCGTATCTTTTATACCTCATCTTTGCTTCATTTTCTGCACTTTTTCAGACCCAAATTAAGGATTTTGGGCCACATTTTCACATGGGATGTGGCATGGGCTATTCCACCATATTTACATTCGTATTGCTGCCTCCCTCAATTTCTAATTCAAACGATGAAAGCATGGTCCAACAGCTGTATCATTGGTGGTTTGGCACTTCCATCAAAGCCAAAATAACAGAAGATAGAGCTATAAACTGACAATGAAATCAACTTCTGCTGCATAAGCTGATGGAAGTCTATTGGCGCAGGTGGTCACTGATTGCAGGGAGGCTTCCGGGTAGAACAGACAATGAAATCAAGAACTATTGGAATACCCACATTAGGAGGAAGCTGTTGAGCAGAGGAGTCGACCCAGGAACGCATCGTCCTCTTCATGAGCCGGCGTCGGACGTCACAACCATCTCATTTGGGAAGGAAGAGGGGAAGGTGGTGGCCTTTGAGAGGCCAGTGGAAGTGAAGATGAGTAGTCAGGAGTCTCCGACTCGATGCCCGGACCTCAATTTGGATTTGTGCATTAGCCCACCTGCGTGCCAATACCAACAGGAGCCAATGAAGAGTGGAAAGAGCCTCTGCTTTTCTTGTAGCTTGGGGTTGCAGAAGAGTAAGGACTGTAGCTGTAGTGGATTTTTAGGATTCAAGACAGGCGTGTTGGATTACAGAAGCCTGGAAATGAAGTGAGGTGAGATTGAGGTCGGAATTTGAAGTTGAATCGAATTAAATTGACCTGTAACAGGGATGCAGAGAGAGAGAGAGCGAGAGGAAAGAAGGAGATTATTTTGTGTTGGATCTCTCTGTTGTCTCTTTCATCTATTTGTGTAATTATGTGGCATATAATACGAGTACTTACATAGCGATTATCCCTCTTTCTGGTTCTTTTAATTCTTCGAATCTACGTGGATTCTTGTTCAAAACTTGAGGAAAAAGAATTGTTCTTGTCTCTTGCAGGAACTGGTTCTGCTTTTCTGAATTGGGTTTTTGTTTGTCACATGAGTCTATACTATAATTCTCCCCACCCTCTTCTGGTTTCATACTTCAAAACCCATTCAAGAAGAGTACCAAATCTGCAAAAATAAAAAGAGAAATTGCCACTTTTCCGAAAATTAGAAAAAACAGTTGTGGGGTCACGAGGCATGGATGACCGGCGTATGGAAAACGAAGATGACACATGTGGGGCATATGACTTACCAATACCCACTTGTGGTAGGCTCACAAGCCTTTCTCTCACATTGAGCCGATAAAACAGTTAAAGGTAACAAAAGGAACATTTAACGGTCCACATTGGATGGGAAATGCAGCTTGCCCTGTTAGGATTACAAACGAGGAGTAACAGGGGTTTGATGAGGTGTGCACTCCAAATCACTGAATCATTGACCCACCACCATTTCTAGAATTAGAAGTGCCAAATGGGCATGCGCCATCTTATACCGTGGCCCTCTCTGTATTTTCCGTGTGGGGCGAGGCCTCAGCTCATCTCTGCTTGGAAGGTCCAAAATTAGAAGCTCAAGATGTAGAAGAAATGATATAAAAATTGCTGTGGAAGACTAAACGGCTGGAAGCTTCCAATCTCCAATCATGCATCCACAAGAAGGCATGAGATTAGAATAATCCGAGAGAGGGGCCAATTCTAAGATTCTTAGAAATTGAAGATACCGTGGATTTCCTCGTCCCGAAGATCTCCTACCGTTTTGTGTTAATTTGGAGCTTGGGTAGCCATTAATTTAAAACAAACAAAGAAATCAGATGGGAAGCAGCAGTCGTCCAATTGGTGTGTGCGGCTTGCAGCCTATCATGCATGCGGTTGTAGCGGGGCACACGCGAGGGATGCAAACCCACTGGCAAAATAACAAAGTACCAGTTGGTTGGCGTGATGGGTTGGTAGGTAGATGGAGCTATTGGTGGGGCCCGCTAATCAGGCAAACCCAATGCACCAGGCACATGACATGTCGGGAGATGCCCACAATTAGGTGGATGGCGACGCAGGGTCCAACGGGCTGCATGTGACATTTATTTATCAAATGAAACAAAACGTACAGAAAAGGGGGAAATTATCAGTCATGCAATTTGGGGCTGTTTGCGGATAAGCCACGAGAGGATGAGAGGCCGGACAGAACGGCGGAAGTGGGTAGGTAACCAATCCCGTCCTAGACCCTCTGGAAGAGGAACCCGCTTTTCCCACTTCCCCACGCGCATCTCCACACGCAATCGCATGCGCCTTCCTTGCACCTTTCACATGGATCCAACCCCCAATTCAGGCGGGCCCCATTTTATTTCAGGTTTGAGCCATGTATTGTTTCTCCTGGATTCATCACAAAGATTTACAGCTTCACTGAAAAGACATCTTAGATGGTCAACTGACTTATGTCCCTTAAGCCCTTTCATTAAAAATGTAAATAATTCAGTCTTTGTCAACTAGTATACAGTTAAAACAGGGGTGCACCTGAGAATGGAATTGAGCAGACAGCCGTCTGAACGGAGACTTATCTCGGGGAATGGATCATCTACAAATGAGCCTCGGCAGACGGGTGGCTCATGTGTCACTGAATTATGTGGGATGGCAGCTCTTGTGACCAAGCAAACAAGTGCATCTGAGTGTACCAAAAGGTTGAGAGATAGAGAAGGGTATACATCACGTTGTCGAGAGGACTTCTGGCTTCAATACTCTACCAACCAAACAATAAAAAATTATGGACCACTGAATACCTATCGCCATAAATAGCTCTCTGTTCCTTGCGTCTTTATTTTTAAATGCTGTTATTGTTTCTTAGCAATGTCTGTTGAGTGCAGGTTTCAATCATCCCCAAATGCATCTCCCTTGATCCCACTTTGTCCACCACATGAGATGACTCCGCTGGAGCTTTGTCCATCTCCCTTTATCCCTTCATCCCATTGCAGGTTTGTATCTGTTGTACCCCATCATATCTTTAATAAAAACAATTTTTCAGCTAATTAAAAAAATGTATGATAACAAATAAGATAGGCGGTGCTTAATCATTATTCTTATATTTTTAATTATTTACTCTTATATTTTTTTAAAAAATGATCATTGCCCTAGTTCTTCAAATAAACAACCGTAATGTTATTTTATTTTTATTTTTTATTATAATCTATTTAACATTTAATTTAATTTTATTCTATTGCAATTGGCTTTTAATTATACAACCATTGAACTTTCCAACTCCCATTTCAGCTCAGCCGTTGTATTCCATGCCGTAAGGGGTTGAACATAGTCCACCGGCTAATTGATGAAGGACAAAAGAGGACAGAAAAAAAAAAAAAATTGATATGGAAGTGATTGAAAGTAATTATTATTAATGGATGGCATACGTATCAAAAGGATTGCCACAAGACTTGGCCCACCAAGAAAAGACACGATGTCTAGATTCGTTGTTGGAAGATAGATGACGAATTGGGATCTATTGGCATTAACAAATAGTTTGCACATGTGACCCTCAGTTGTGGTTGTATAATAAAATGAAAATGATGCTACATCCATGACCTATCACTTAAATCTACATAAAAATAATACTTCATTCATGACGTGCCACTTAATTTAATAGGAATTATTTATTTAATCGTATATGTCTTTATAGTATTCTACGTAATTAGAAGAAGACGACGACGACGACGAAGGGTTTGCGGGGAAGATTAAAATGGCTAATGTGTATCATATCCTTAAATCTACTAACAAACTTAAATATTCTCACACTATACTTCTATTCATGCTTGAAAATTTAATTACTATTGAAAGATATCATAAAGGTTATCGATGGAGCAAAAAGAGAGTGATAGGTGATGAAATTAAAAATGAAAGTTCCGGAATGACATGGACAATGTAAAATTTTTAATAAAAAATAAAATAATTAATTAAAAATATGAATAATAATAATAAGATAAAATTATTATGATAGTTAAGATATGTGTATTTGTGAAAAGTGTATTAGTAATTACTGCGCATGCATCCAAGCATATCCTGAGGATACATCTTCTTAGTAATGACGTATTGTTTTTGCCATTTCTAGCATAATCCCACCATTTTGGACTTTCCCGTGTAAGTGTTGATCTTTACGCATCGTTTCAGTCTGTTCGGCAATCCTTGATATCCTTTGGAATTCCCATCGTTGAATTCCTCTATTCCTGATAATTGCGATAGCTATTTTTTTTTATTTAATTCTTATTAAGCATTTTATTCAGATGCTATAATAAACGTATGGTTTAAATTAATTATGAAATTAAATAGATATAATAAATCGTATTTATGAGCTTTATAAGTCTGACAAATGTCAGATTTTCACACACGGATGGAAAGTATGTCTGAAAGCAAGGTTTTAAAAAGCTGAATGTGCTATTTTCCAAAGTATCTACGTCCAGGTTACCAAACCTGTATTTCACCACCTTGTGCCGACAAATCTAGTTTGTAAAAACCATTGACCGGAAAACTCCGTTTTAGCCTAATAAAGCAATTATTAGGGTCTTGGAATTGCAGAACAAAAAATCAGGGCATGGCGACAAGCAGAGGTGTGCGATCGCAGGGACAAAACCCAACCAAGCAAATACAAAAGAAGCCGCTTTGCCACGCTCACCTACCTTCCTCTTTTTCAACGTATTAGGTAGAGAGGCATTAGAAGCTTCCATGTTGCATGCTTTTTCCTTCCTTATCTCTTCCTTGCTCCCCTACGTACGGCGATGCTGTAACATACATACACACAATCGCCATTGCCTGTGACCCAGCTCAAAATACATATTCAACCTAAATCATTCATATGCCATGTCCCAATTCAATCCAATATATTCAAAATATTGATGTCTTTAGCTCGCAAGGGTTACGCTCAAATCCTCAATTTCTTTCGAGGTTTTGTTGGTTTTCGATAAGGCGGGATCTTATTAATTAAGTTAATAGCATAATTAAAAGTAATAAAACTTCAAAATTGGAGCATAAATGTGATCAGTGATGAACAAAAGAAGATAATAAACTAGGATGTCAGATGAGCCAAGTGTGTGCTTGATACTGAAAGCTTGTCCCCTATCCTTTGAATTGTGGGGGGCTGTGTATTCCATCATCGAGCGTTTCTTCCAAGTTTGGCTGTCGCTTGGCACTTTGGATGGGTTGGGGGATATGCATTACCATCCAACCACATGTGGATGAGACTACCGGTCAAGTCATGTGAACACCCCATTTTTGTTAGGATATATATTGTTGAACCTTTAATTGCCACATTATTCATTCAATTAATAATACAACCTCCCCTACCAACACCACCACATGCCTTACGTTGTTGTGGCCCCCCACCTGTCCCGTTTGGTAAAAAAGGCCACTTTTGGATTTTGACCAAAATGCCACTTTGAACTTAGGTATTTTCCAAGACTGTGATCAGAGACCGCCAGCTGACCTAACAAATATTGGAAAAACATTTCTATCCAATTCCTTTCTTCCAAATTTTCTATATCACGTCTTCGACTCTTCGTTGAGTTTTTTCATACCGTTTAAATTAAATTAAAGCTAGTTGTTATACTTATTTTAATATACTGACTATGATATAAAAAAATTGCCATAAATTCGAGGGGCTATACTCAAAAATTTTAAATAATTTGGCCCTAAAACATTTTGTTTTAATATGATTTATCCAAGTTTTCAATCAAAATAATTTTTGCATTTTTAGTTAGGTGTATAAAAAAAACATAGTTTATTTT
>JAYJMB010006335.1:0-11143 GCA_036873735.1 Pouteria campechiana | reverse complement strand
AACAGTGGAAAAATAAATAGTAGTTGAGGCATGAGAGGGTTTGAATGTAAAAATACAAAGTTTTAGTACAATGGGCTCTTAATCTTTGGTTTGGCTTGGACCTAATTTTAGCTTTGTTGACCTAAATTTCTTCTGTAATGAGTAATATCAAAGATTCAAAAGATTTGTAGGCTAATACAAAAAATTTCCGTAAATGCCAGTAAATTAGAAAGGAGTTCATGCTCAAGGAAGGATACAGGAGACTGAATTGTGTAATAGGCAGCCAATTGCAACGACGAAGTCTTTCCCTTTGTAGGCATTGACCAGATCATCCACTGCAACGCTCCCTTCGCGAAATGGTCATTGTAGTTCACTTCTCTCTCTACCCTCCATTGGACGGCCGTCAGCAAAGGCAAGCAAGCAACACCACTATGTTAGTAAACACTCGTTAATTTCTTCTTTTTGTAACTTTTTCATACGAATTCTTTATATATTTCAATTTTATCCTCCTCTTTTACATCAGACTAAGCACACCTTAACTAATCTTTCTCCGCTTCTACTCCGCACCATTTTGGTTTTTGTAGGCCACCACAAGGTCATAAACCTCACGTGGGTCTGGAAGGGCTTCCCACACCGTTTCCCTTTCCATTTACCTCTTTATCCTCTCTTTCTCGAAACCTCCTTTCTTCTCGTATGTGTAAAATCAACAGGAGAAGGCAATAAGTGCAATATCAAGGAACCCAAAAGTATCGCCCCCAAAATACAGTTTATCTCCTAGATCGCCTTCCTGCAGTTTCAAGCACTCCATAAGCTCTTTCTTATCTGCTTCCTTGGTCTCCCGCTTTCCCTTCCACAGCCTAGAACCGCTGTCAGTAGTCGTTCAAAAAACAAGGTTTAAATTTTAAAGGATGGGTAATTCCCATCTGCAAGCCCAGCTGATCTTGCCCATTTAGCCTTTTGAAGACATCGCACGTGATTATTGGGAGTCAATATCAATCACAGCAGTGTTGATATGCCAATTTAGATTGCATAGCATGCTTGTTTTTTCAGCATGAAATTAAGCTCACCTTTTTGTCAATGAAGTCAGCCCAAAACCTGGAATTGGCCCTTCGGTGAGTATCTTTGGGCATCAGCAGCAATGCGACCGTCCAAACTTCGTCAATGCATTGGACGATGATGAGCGATTCGCAAACGAGCTTCCCATTGTGGATGAGGACAGGGACTTTCTTATAGAGAGGGTTGGATTGGAGTAGAGGGCTCTTGTTTCCCTAGAGATCCTTTTCCTTTCTCTCGAATTCTAAGCCCTTTTCAGCTAATCCGATTTGAACCCTGATTCCATAAGAAGTACTGCACCAGAAGTCCAAAAGAACTACACTCTCAACCATTTGATGTGAAAACTGAATATGGGTATAGAGAAAAGAGAAAACGAGTGTTTACTTCTGAATGCAATTCTCTATGGTAGCGTGCGCTTGTTTTTATAGAGCTTCTGAACGTCTTTTTCAGTGGTTTCCTTTGTTTTATTTTTATTCCTGACTTTCACATTTCTACTTTCCGTAGTACTCTCCAGCATCATCTTCTGCCGTGACTGCAAAGAAATCAATCCTTCTGCATGTCATTAGGTGCGCCTTGCTCACAAAAATAACAACAGGATACTAAAGAAAAAGGACGAGAGGAAAGCAACCATATTGAAATAAAAATATTAAGGCACAGAAAGCTAACTTTACTGGAATTAAATACTTAAATTATAAACACATGTGCTGGCTGGTAACCTACCCTACTGACCATGAATCTGAACATTTATCGAACTTGCATATACCAGGGGTATTAGTCCCTTTTTTACTGAATGAGATAATTTTTGTAACCATAAAACAGAGATGGAATAACTTCCAAATCCAAATAAAATTATCCTTACTCAAATGACCTGAAAAGTAGCTACATCTATGTCGTATATATCATTACCTCATGGATGATAGAAAAGAATGCATTGAGTTGTCCGCGTCATCACCGCAAATGGAATTGTTTCGCAAGCAAAATGAGCAGGAAAAATTTTCTGGACAAAATCGACCCTCCAATTTCACTTTAATTTTGGGACCAGGGAATGAGTCGAATGACATAACGAAAAATGGATGGAGAGCAAGGGAAAAAGAAAAAGAAAAAAAAAAAAGATTACATTACAGAAATGTGACGCCCATTTTGAATATACATGGAAACAGAGGCGAGGAAGAATTTTTGCAGGGGAAACTCCATATGAACACACGTAATAGACAGCCAATTGCATCCACAAAGTCTTCATGTATGATCAAACTCTAGTTTTTAATATCCTCTTTTTGTAAATTTTCATGATAATTCTACTTTTATCATTTTTTTTTTTTTGTGAAAGTAAGCTTCTGTCTTTATTCATTTTCCAGCTCACATCATTTTATTCTAGTAACATCGTCATCTTCCCTTTCGCAAACCTCTTTTATATATTTCAATTTTTTCTTCTCTTTTACATCAAACCAAGCACACCTTAACTACTCTTTCTCCGTTCCTACTCCACACCAAAATGCTTTTTTAAGGCCATGCAAAAATCATAAACCTTGCGTGGGTCTGGAAGGGCTTCCGACACGGTTTCCCTTTCAGCTTTGGGCATTCCTCCTCTAAATCGAAATCTCCATCCTTCTCGTATGCGTAGAACCAACAGGAGTAGGCCATAAATGCAATATCAAGGAACCCAAAACAATCACCCCCAAAATACGATTTATCTCCCAGTTAGCGTGTTCAATGCATCGTTGCGATTGCTGGGCCAAGATCAATATGCTCCGAAGTTCCTCTCAATATCTATCGAAGTGAGTGTTTATATGCCATTCTAGATTACATAGCATGCGTTTTTATTCAGCATGAAATTAAACTCACCTGTTTGTCTATGAAGTCAGCCCAAAAGCTGGCATTGGCCCTTCGTTAAGGATCTTTGGGCAGCAGCGGCAATCCGTTTGTCCAAACTTCGTCGAAGTAGTGGAGGATGATGAGGGATTCGCAAATGGGCTTCCCGTTGTGGATGAGGACAGGGATTTTCTTAATGACAGGGTTGGATTGAAGGAGCAGAGGGCTCTTGTTTCCGAAGAGACCCTCCTCTTCCTTACTCTCATATTCTACGCCCTTTTCGGCTAACGCAATTCGGACCCTGATGGCATAAGAACAGCACCAGAAATCCAAGAGAACTACACTATCGGCCTTGTGAACTGAAAACTGACTGTGGGAAAAGAGAAAACAAGTGTTTTAACCATTGAATGCAATTCTTTATGATAGTGTGCTAGCATTTATGGAGCGTCTGAACTTTGATTTCAATGGTTTCTATTGTTTTATTTTTCTTCGTTGACTATTGCATTTCCGTCGTTATCACCACCATCATCTTCTGCCGTGATAACCAAGAAACCAATTCTTAAGGTGTCACCTTCTTAATTCACCTCCGGATAAGAATTGGCGTGGGCAATCAAAATCTAACCTTACTTCCATATTTTTTGGCCTCTTCTTAGGTATTTATTTTTAATATCAATATATGAAAATTTATCTTTTATAAATATATTTATTACAATTAATTAATATATCAAATAAGGATGAGAAATGTTAGCCCAAACTATTAATTTAAACTTAAATTCAACTTGAATTTTGGAAGTTTGAGTTAGGATTGGATTGAACTCAACCCAACCTCACCTACAAATTGGGTTTAGTAAGAATATTTACGAACAAGGTTAGAGTTGGGTTGACTTCAATTGGCACAACCCGTTACATCTTGTCAAGGTCAGCACAATACAAACTTTGTTTGCGAAAATTACAACCCAACCTTAGCAGCCAAAGAGTCCCAATCCAGCCAAAAGAGGGGTCTCTGGCCATCAGTGGCGAGCTGTCCTTTGATATCTCATCAATGTATTGACAAAAATGAGTAATTCTCAAATGGGTGTCCCTCCCATTGTGAACGAGGATTGGGAGCTTGATGCTAACAGGATTGGGCGGAGAAGGAGAGGTCTCTTGTCTATCGGATTCTCTTCCTTGTATTCATATCCCACTGCCTTCTCACCCAATGCAATTCGGACTCTGTTCCCAAAAGCACTCGGCCAGAAGCACAGTAGAACGATACAATCCATCATTACAACTCTGGGGAATATGGTCTAGTGTATGTGGAATCTTTGGGAGGTTGAGAGTAGTACTTACATTTGAGCGTGGGAGCATGGGCTGTTGCATTTTTTTAGTAATTTTCGTTCCGTCTCAAGGAAATGTACCTGTGCGCCATCTAGTGCTTGAGGCCGGCAGCTTTTAAATTTGTGCATTGATATTCTATTCAGTTCTTCATTGTTAACCAATTAAAATAACTTTTTGTGTGTCTATTTCGGACAGTGGTAAAAGATTTTTAAAAAATGTATAGAAAAATGTGTGTTTTGAGGAAGGTTGCACTTGAAAAGGAGTATATTAGCCACCCTTAGCATTATCACTATTTAGCAACACTATCAAATACACCCTACTCAAATGATACAGATTTGTCAACAGCTATAAAGTAAATACAGATAAAATTAATAAAATAAATACAATTATCTGATACGGATAAATATCACATTAAAAAAAAAAAAAACTTTCACATCCTTTAGCTTTTGCATGGTATATCCACACACATGCTAAATGTAGAGCGTCCGCAAATAAATATATTTTTGTTCCAAATAGATTCGACACTAAACTAACAAGGTAATACACTACAAAATGTCCTCATTACAAAAAATTGGTAAAGGAAAAGAAATTACAACAAAATACAGCCAGGATACAGGTAATAATGGAAATGGTTGAGTTACTGTTGAAAGTATATGTCAAATCCGAAAATGAAATTTTTTTAAAAAAATTTTTCTATTCCTTTCATTTGGCACACGGTGTGTTTGAAAATGAGGAAAAGATATGAGAAAAAAGAGAGCTGAAAAAATTGGGAGAAAAAAGATAAAATAGGTAAACTTTTGTATGAAAAATTATAAAATAATAATTAAAAATATAGATAATAATAGAAAAATAAGAGTTGTTAGGCAGCTAATATATCAAATTAGGTAAAATGTGTATGAAAAAATATGAGAAAAGGTAAGAAAAAAATTCATCATTTTTCCCTCATTACCAAACACTAAGAGTTCCTTGGGTAATGGGAAAAGTTTTCTCATTTTTTTTCTTTCTCTTTTTAGCCACTTTTAATTAACTTGAGTTAGTTTTATTAGAAAGTTTAATAGAATTAAACCTTTTTATCCATCATCATATTTTAATTAAATCCAAGTCAACCATTATACTTAGAATCACTTATCTAGTCAAGGCATTAAAATTATCTTCATAAAATATCTTTCCAGATCTTGATATTAGAAAGTGTATTTATACAAAGTTATACATTTTTATTTATATTAGCCTACCCAAGTTTTCAATCAAATTGCTTTTTAATTCATATGTATTAAAAATATATGTGAAGACAAGTATAATTTACATTATTTTCTTTCTTTCTTTTTTCTTCACTTTTATCCTTTTTTTCACACTTCTTTTCCTGATTTACAAACCAAGCTGACAAAAATATGAACATTAATAATAATGAATTATGGCTTTGTTTGGATGGTAGCAATAACATGTGCATTAGCTAGACACCTTTCCTACACATCTTTTGAAGTTGACATGATACCTTAACTACTAACAACTCTTCTTCTTCATATAATTATTTATATTTTTAATCATCTCTTTTTACATTGTATTAATATATTCCTTCAACTTTCTAACACTATTCCCAAGCTAATATGCTTGTACAGCTGCACACCCCATCCAACCAGAGCCTGAAAAACTAAAGCTGTCACTGCATGCGTGGCGTAAGCGGCCCACCTGTTTGAATGCCATACACTTGTTTGCTTTATACTCACGAAGCAAGCCTTTTTTAAATCTAGACCATCATATTTTCTAAGGCTGGACTGCTATGAAGCTTACGTTTCATTAAACAATTTCCAACAGCTGCACCTTGTTTTATTTTGGCAGTCGTCTCTAAATTTCTGACTAACAATGAAATTTCATCGGTCAATATTTCGGATTAGGTTCGTTTTCAGTTGGGTAATCACAAGGCATGAGATAACGATCATACTCGCTGATCCCCATAAGAGAAAAGTCATCATTCAAAAAGCCATATTATATTTTAAGGAAAGGATAATCCCCATCTGCAAGCCCTGCTGATCTTGCCCATTTGGCCTTTTCAAGACAGCGTTGCTATTGCAAAAGCATTCGGAGTCAATTAATATCGATCAAAGGATGTTTACATGCCAATCTAGATTGCACAGCATGGATTTTTATTCAGCATGAAATTAAGCTCACCTTTCTGTCTATGAAGTCAGCCCAAAACCTGACATTGGCCCTTTGGTAAGGATCTTTGGGCAACAGCGGTAATCCATCCGTCCAAACTTCGTCAATGTATTGGAAGATGATGAGGGATTCGCAAATGGGCTTCTCGTTGTGGATGATGACAGGGATTTTCTTATAGACAGGGTTGGATTGTAGGATTAGAGGGCTCTTGTTTCCTAAGAGACCCTCCTCTTCCTTTCTCTCGAATTCTACGCCCTTTTCAGCTAATGCGATTCGGACCCTGATGGCAGAAGGACTGCACCAGAAATCCAGGAGAACTGCACTCTGGGCCATTTGATCTGAAAATTGAGTATGGGTATGGTGAAAAATGAGTGTTTTAGCTCGTGTACGCAATTCCGCGTAGTAGTGCGCTTGCTTTTATTGAGGTCGTGAACTTGCGCTGGGATGGTGGCTGTTATTTTACATTTCTTCGTTTACCATTGCAGTACCTACTCTCCGTCGTTATATCTGGCATCATCTTCTGCCACGACAGGCAAGAAAACAACCCTCATAGGCGTCACTGCATTCTTCATCGCTTGCTCCTTTTATTCCGACAGGCCTTCGCCGCTGCTCTGGAGTCGAGATCATGGTATCTGACTGCTACATGGACTGTTCTTGAGAGTAAGAATGTTCAATTTCCTGCTTGCTGCTACAATTCTGATTGCCGAATGCCTACCTAACAGGTGGAATTTTATAGCCTGGAAGGGTCCCAACATTGCTCGATTGCCAATATGGTCTTGATTCCAGCTCAAATTACGCAGGAATGTACCACGGTCGGACACACCATTATAAAGAATTAATATTCTTAATCTTACCTTCTGTAGAGATTTAAACAAATAATGATAATTAACAAGTAATCATAATCATATATTCATTACATTGAGTTTATTAACATCCTGTCAAACTGGGTCCATAGTCATACCCACAGGGGGACTGTGCGGCACATGATCCACATCGAGGTTGGGTCTGTGATCGAAAATGAGTGCCTATTAAGGTTTTTTCATGTCACCCCATTTAGGGCGCATTCGGTGGAGTGGAATGGAATGAAATAAAATGGAAAATTTTAATTATCAACATAGATGTGATTATCTAGATTTTTAATTATTATATACTTAATTATTTTAACTTTATTCACTTTATAGTTAACTGTCACGCCCTGCCTTCCGAGGCGCGACCTTGGTCATTTGCCTTCATTTTCACCTCGACTTCCCCACTTTTAGGGTGGGGGAGCTCAGATCCCAATTTAGTATACTTATGCTTTTCATTAATTTCTTTTCAAATTTACTAATTTTTAATGGGATTTCTATGAAAAATTCAATAGAATTTTTTCTGAAAATGTCAAGATTAGAACCTGATATACATCATATATTAAATATAATAATTGAATTAATAAATATAAAACAGTAATCTAAACTAACACATTTTATCCACAGCCCAAGACTTGTATTACACCATGATACACTACACCATAAGAGAAACATATTATGTTATCATAACATTATACATCATTTTCTAAGATGTCAATCCACTTCTTTAATACATCAACCCGCATCCTTTAATTACAATTACACAGATATAATTATACATAAAGGGGTGTCAACTCCAATCTATCATACCACCATAAATCTTAAGTTTCTCTCATAAATCATTTACTTGACATGTCAACTAAAAGTTTAAACAAGAAGGCGCGAGTTCGAGCAACTCCGTAAGTAAGCTAATCGATTAAAACAAGGATAATGAATATTATCCAATATTCCACATTCATCAACACATAACAATACAATAGTACAACATGCCCCACTCATACCAAATCATGAGATCATGATGATCTCAGACATTCATACTCAAGAATCAAATCATTTACATAAACCGGGGATATTTTCCATCCCTACTAACCTGTCATCCAATCAATAAAACAGTGCAATATTAACACAGGAACATAACATTCCCATCAATCAATTCAACATAATCAAAGGAACAAACCCTTCTACTCAAGTACACACAAACCTGGAAATAAACTGATTCCCCATGCTAACCATATATGCTTACATAAGCATACACAAATCTAGGAATAGACTTAATTCCCCATGCCAATCATACATGCATATATATTTTTTCAAGTAATTCGAGTAATAAACCATGTAAAGAATTCATTTTAAAGCATATAACATCCATGCTCGGCATACAAATGAGATAATCAATATCCCCATTCATACAGCCATCGAGCATAAAAGACCTACTTACCTCATATGAAACATCACTCTTCACGAGATTCCACGCTCTAATACTTTGGCTTCAAGCCAACATCCTCAATGATCTTCTACATGCATTCTGCATTCCATCTCAATACCTTGCACATACCATCATTTAATGCATTGATAAAGCATGACTAATGCATAATATACCAAGGAATTATAATAATCCTTTACTTGATTCCTTAACAATCCTATATAGTTTTTAGGTGCATCATAGCACACTTATTTCAATTATACTTATCCATCCCAATTTTAGATAGACATTCATCCTCTATCAACCTAACTAAAATTTAAGATCATTTACCAATAGTAGCTTTGACAATTTAGTCATAACTTTCTCATACGAACTTCAAATTTAATGATTCTCATTACATTGGACAGATAATTTCTAGGCCCACAACTTTTACGTTGATAACATGTTATAGATCAACTTCTTTGTAGAATCATGGAGCCTCAAAGTAACGCCTTTTATATTTGGAGACAATTACAATGTTTTAGCTATAACTTCTTCATATGAACTTGGAATTAGGTACTTATTAATTCATTAGAAAGATAATTTTAATATTTACAACTTTTATGTTAAGAATTTTTTCTAAATCATCCAAATTCTATGTCAAAAATTGAACGTCATTAACACTATGTACATTTTTAGCTATGCATGATCAATACACCATATCACACAACATGTATGTTCAATTCCTAACTTATCGATTGCATTGCGCAATTCACATTTCAATGCCATAACTTCAAACCAAAACACACCATTTCAACCCAAATTAAATATACTTCATACCTTAGATAATAATATATTCATTGATTCAATCATAAGCAATATTCATGTGCAGCAACTATAGTAGCCCAACTATAGTATAATCAAAACATATCATTGTAAATGCAAGTAAGTTAAGCCTGCTTACTTGATTGTTAATCACCACACTTCACTTAACTCTTAAGCTTGTATTTCCAAGGCTAACATTCTCAGTTCAAGACCTCTACATCCAGAATGCGCAAGTCAATTGAACTTCATATAGCACAACTAATGTTGTTTACAATCTTGGCTCTTTACATTGGCTCTTTTAAGCCTTATCTACTCACCCAATTAAATGGTCATTAAGGAGACAATAATAAGCCTAAATCAAATGGTGCATTTCTAATGATTATTTCATCAAGCACTTGGTGGGCAGTTTATATGATTCAAAGTTACAACCATCCAACAGTTAAATTTCGATTCCGAATTACAGATATACACATCTTTAATGATTTTATATTCAAATTCATCATCAACACATTCATTTAATGATTAAATTTATAGATCTCAGCTTCCCAACTTTATAGCCATGCCAGAACCAGCTTATACAAACCGAATTTAATGAATTTAATTAGCAAAACATGTCCGTTATCGACAGAAATGGCTTACCTCACTGCTTGCTCCACTTGGATTCCACAAAACCCAGCTGGAACAATAAAACCCACAATTTTCAGTAGCTGCAACCCCTCTAATTTGCTTCATACGTCGTTTTCTTCAATGTTGCAATACATCGGGAGGTCAACCCACTACAGATCCGCGACGATTTCTTACAAAAATTGGGCGTTTTGTGGGGCTTGGGAGCACAAACCCTGGCTGAAAATGCGTTTAGGCTAAAAGATGGGAGAGATGGAGCATTATAAGCTCCCCTGCCTTCGGTGCTCCGGTGACATGCTAAATGTACCTGCAACATGCTCTTTGTCAATTTCTGTTGCCATTTTCCTTTCTTGTAATCACAATACTCCATTTCAATACCAGGCTCATCAAAATCTTCCATCTCACAACGCACGTATACCACCATGTCAGGCTGCAAAACAATTCTGCCAAGTGCCAAATTTTCAGGGTCTCACACTGGCATCATTCAATATTTTTTATTCCATCCCTTTCCACCCAACCGACACAATTTAATTAATTTGGCAGATGTAGTTCTTAGCATTAAATGGACCTTTATGCAAAAAATTGTCTGATTTAAATGGGCATATCTAAATTGTTGAAGCAAATAAATGAGGATACGAAGAGGGATGCCACGCTAATGGTGAAGTTTAAGTTATGAGCTTAAAAACATTTTTACTTTATTTAAAAAAATGTTTAGTTAAATCAATGATTGAATCGCAATGAAAGACTCGTATGGCCCACAAAATTAAAATTATTTGAAAGTGAATCTTAACTTATCATTTGGCCACTAATATGGCCCAAATACTTTTAATTAAATATCAGGCTTTCTTAAGAGTTTATCCCATTTAAAAACCCTATTTACAATGCTTATTACGAAAAAGGCTGCGCAATATCATTTTATTCTAGTATTAGACAAGAGGTGATATCAAGGCTGATGGTTTATGGTTAACGTTGAGAATGGAATTGCATGCAAGAAGATCAAATGTGAAAGTAACTTATTAAATAGCATTTGTTAGGTAAACACCGGTGCAAGTTCTCCAGTCTCAAACCAACAATTATATAAACTCCAAACCACAAAAACGCACAAAATTGCAATTGGGTCTCCCTTGGGCATGAG
>JAYJMB010006333.1:31781-54046 GCA_036873735.1 Pouteria campechiana | reverse complement strand
GAAAGTCTCATTCATGTTTGTGAGTCTCTTTTATTAGCTAAGGTCGCCAATTAGACTTTTTTTGCATCCTATATACAAGTTCCAAATATCACCTTTTCTAAAAAATTGTGATAGTATACTTAATTAATTTTGTCTTTATTGTTTAGCATTCTAAAATATTGCATTATACTTTAATTTCTAATATTTGCTTGTGATTCCACTGTACACGCTAATGGTTGCGAGGAGCATAGGTGGGCTTCTTGATGCATTTCGAATATGGTATTCTCAAGAAGTGGTCCAAGGTTGATGATAGAAATGGATAGAGTAAGATATTATGGGCATTTTTTTTAGAAATTTGCTAATTTACATGAAATAAAATAGACTTAAGTGTGTTTGGTTTAAGGTAAAGAGGAAAAGGAAAAAAATAAAATTGATAAAATGAAATGGATGGACTTTTTTTTTCAAAGATAAATACTAATATAAAAATAAAATAATTATATGTTATTAAATTTTACTTTAATGTAAGAGAGAAAAAAAATTTACCCACTTTTTACTAAAAGTGCTTTTATCCTATTTTTCCTTAAAACAAACAAATCTTAAAAGAAAAAGGCGCATGCATGCATTCAACTCATTAATCATATGTTACCACCTTCTTTCATTCGAATTGGTATTTTTTTAATTAATTTAAAAATCTTAAAAATAACATCACCATAGTTGAAAATAACGTTAGAATAATAGTGAACAAATATAAAAATAAATTTGTTAAAAAATGATGATAGATAAATATTACATAAAACAAAAGGGGACAGTTTTGAAAATCTTATTTTAAAATACTACTAACCAAATACACTAAAATATTTTAGTTTCAGCTACACTAATAATTTATAGTTTATATGATATACAGCTACATACTATATTTGCTTGTGATTTCGGAGTGACAGGTGTATCAATTGTTACGATTTGTCAGACTAGCAAATGAAAAACTGGACCTCTGGAAAAGTCTGTTAACGCGCTAAGCCATTTTCCGCTTCTCCAGAACCATTGTTTTTTGGCTTATGTGGTTTCCCAAAGTGCTTATAAATATTTTACCAAACAGTGCCGGAATTTTGGAACAGTGCTTTTAAGCGCGTGAAAGTGCTTTTAGCCTTTGTAAAAGCGGGGCCAAACGGAGCCTAATTGGAGAGGATCTGCAGTAAGAGCTTTTCTGAATTTCCATATGTGTATGCATGTTGGCGATGAAGATTATGGCATTGAAACTCATTTGGCAGGATTCAAAGAGGATTAATGACTAGATGTTGGGACAAGGGGAAAGACAATATGGCACTATTGTGGGGCCTCCTTAGTGTGATCTAGCAACATCTCTCTCCAAGTTCTTTCTCATTGGTTACAAATTCTTTATTTTCCTCTTGATAAGGGGTTTTACAATCTACCATGTTGGATTTTTAATATTTATTTATTTATTCAGGAGGGGTTTAGGAATCTCTTACCCTTTCCTGCCCCTTGGCTATGAATGGGTATATATAGGCATTGGGTAGTTGCATTTAAGGTAAGTTTTGGAATTTTTATCTATGAACAATGGTTTATCTACGAGTGAGGGATGATTTGTTTCCTTTTTTGAGATGAATTAGATTCCATGAAGATATTTTTGTAGGAGAGTCAGTTGGTGGTGTTTTTAAAGTGGTAGCATCCTTTCACCTGCCATGGAGAGAGAGGTTGCATCATCAGATTTTCATGCAGAAATTCCTTCTGTGCACAATCTTCTGTGCTTGCTAAATGTGTAGGAGCAGGTCCAAGGTCCATCTTGGATCTCCAATAGCCCATCCCTAGATTTTAGGGGCACACGATGGGCATGAAGTAGCTGGCGATGATCTCTCTCTCTCTCTCTCTCTCTCTCTCTCTCTCTACACACACACACACACACCCACACACTTTTTCCTTTTATTTTTTGTGATTTATGTGCAGGTTTGGCACGTTACCCTTCATTATGGTCTTTTTACCATGTAGTTTTGGGCATTCATAGGTGCTATCTTTAAGAGAATTTCGTGGACATCACAAGCAAGGTGCAGATTGCATTGCATGCAATCTATACAAACTCCAATAAAATTTTTAGAAAGATATATTAAAGAGACATGTTTTTACAAAATGAAAGTGTTATCTCGTGTTGAAGATATAAAGGCTTCTGTAATTTTGGAACAAGAGAGTTCCACCATCATGAAACACCAAATGAAAGCCATACCCTTTGATTTTACCATCAAAGCATATCCTCGAGAAATAATTAAGAAAAATTTCTTTTTCTTCCTTTTCGCATTTTTATCTTTTCGATTTGCAGGAAAGTTTCACAAATAAGCTGTTGAGTTGAATTTCGAGTTTTAATCAAGAGAAATTCATAGCCCAGGTCATTTTACTGTACAATTAGATTCTTTTATAGTTTTTTCAAGAAAAATTTACTCCTCTCTTTTAAACCCTTTTTATCTTTGCCACAAGAATTTCGCAATGACCTCTGGAGCGTGATTTCTCCTAAAACATCAAGTTTCAATTCAAAAGAAAGCCATAGCTTCAAGTGGTGGATACTACAAAATTAGATCCCTCACAAAGAAAAAAAAAACTTTTTGCAACAATGTGATGTGTTTTTTATTATTACCTAACCCCAAAAAAATTTCAAGGCTTTGCTCAAATGAAAAGGCCTTATGTTGTTCATTAGAGAAATTGGATCCTGTGGAGACATTACATCACTAGGGAAGTGCTTAAACCAAGAAATGGCTGAAAAACTGGCTGATTCTATCAAATATTCTATGCTGTGGCAGGAATTTCCTAATTGGAAGAGTTTAATACATTGACGATTCAGTGAACGCCCCAGCTTCCACACCACTTAGCTGACCAAATATTTACTCCCTAAATCATGTTGATAACACCATTTATGATTAAAAGTGTTGTCAGAGGCCAAGTGCTCATCCTTTCAGAAATATATTGTCAGGGGGTCTGTTTTATGCTTTACTTTTAGGATCTAAAATATTCTGCATATTGTTCCTGTCCATTCATTGAAACTGCTGATGACAGCATCTAACGTTTCCTTTGGCAAGAAACATTGGCTCTCTAATCCATATACCTATAATGTAATGCTCAAATATATGGTTTTCCCTGTAAGTATGCAATGTAATTGGAGAATGCACTGCAATCAATTTCTGTCCTTCAGACCATATAATAAAGAACGAAAGAGAGAAGGAGAAGGAATCTATATTGTTTCATTTATTTTGAATCCAGAATTATTGAGCATGGTTTCTTTTCTTTCTGCATATGGTATTTCTTCTTATTAACTCTCTCTATCAACTTCTCCTTTTATTTATGCTGTATATGGTTTAAGTGTCATCTTACAAGTGCTTTATTTTCATGTATATTTGTCATATCATAGCAAATCAGTACTCTAGCTGGAAACCAAGTTCCCAGCTCGTTTGAGTGGGAAGTTCTGTTCACTATGGGCATCGTTGGGCTTGGCTTGCTACTTTTTGCTTTACTCATTGGAAATATGCAGAACTTCCTCCAATCTCTTGGACGCAGGTAAGAATTAAATTGAATATGGTGTCCTTGTTTTGAATTCTGCACTTAAAATAGTTTTCATTTGATCTTCTATCATAAGGATAAGATTGTACTACTTCCAAAATTTAATTTGCACACCAGCTTCCTTTCCCTGTTCCAGTTTATATTTTCGGTTGAGTGGCTATCATTGTGAAGTCATTTGATGCTAAAGCTAAAGCGTGTAAAGTCTCTTGTCTCTATATGCTAAATGCTAAAAGTATTAAACTAGTGAGTTTTCTATGAATTCCCTTTGATTGATTTTCCATGACACCAGGCGATATTCTCAGGCTATATCTTATCCTTAGTTCTTGGCACACTTCCTTTACTTGCCCAACATAGTTAACCTGAACATGGGAAAAAAAAATATTTCCATCATTTATTCATTCTACACACAAATAATTTGAAGATGACTTGATACATATAGCTCAGGTATATATTGATTTTATTATATGTATTGATACCAAAACCAAATTAAATTTATTAATTGTCATCCACATTTCATTATTTATTAACAAATTGATAATTAATTAATTTTGAATATCTCAAATAAATGAATAATTAATCACTGAACTGTTATGGATTAGACGTTGATACATGTATTCATTTATCTCATTAATCTATTTGGGCCTAATCATTTGATTTAGGTATATTGCCCCAAAATTTCTTAATTTAGAATTGAGTAAAATTAATTAAAATTATTAAATCTGCCAAATTTTTTTATGTAGATCCACATGTAAATATATTTATAATATCATTCTCATTCACCAAGTATCACTAATTTGGGCATAAAATTGATTTATGGATATTCTCTAAATCACTCCTAATTTTCTCAAATCCTAATTAATGACAAATTACAATCTAAATCTATATTTTGTAGTATATCAATTGTTCTTAATGCATTTTCGTCTATCAAATAACCCAAATTTGAACTAAATTAATGATTTGAGGATTTTTCCTAAATTGGGTGGATTCTCTAAATTTGGAAAAATTTCCCAAATTTACAAAAAAAAAAAAAAAAGAGAGACTGCTAGATTAAATCCCATAACAGTGAAACAACGTAATTTTGAAGCCAGAAAAAGTAAAAGATTAACTAAATTGAGCTTTTTTACCTCTGTTTCAACTGGAAGTCTTAATGTTAATATGACTTATGATCTTGGAAAAGGTATTTTTCTCATCTTAATATTGACTATTAGTTTTGAAAATGGGTTTCTTCCTCTCCAATCATTGTTTTATAACAACTAAGGATGAAGACGGTAAATTACGGCGGTGGTGGTCCATGGTATACAAGAATGGTGTAATATGAGTAATGTACCTGACCACAATTAATTTTGGTATGCAATTTGTGCTGCTGCTGCTGATGAAATTGGACAAATGATGATGAGCTAATGTTGAGAAACATAACAAGTAGAAATTGGAACAGTGGAAAAGAAGCGTTAAGAGAGGTATAGAGGGCAACAAATTTTGCCATGGTAATCATTTTGTGATCACTACTGGGGATAGATTGTATAGTAAACTAGAAGAATTTCTTGATTTTTTTAGAAAAAAATCATGCAATTCAAAGAAGTTGATAAATGAATCAGGGAAGTTCAACAAAATATTTTGAATAACAAAATTTTCTTCTGAATGTGACTGATAGATACCAATTATGATGTTATCACGCGAAAAAATTGTTAAGCTCTATTTGTAAAAGAGCATATCATTTTGTCACATGAAATTGCAAAAAATAGACCTTTCGCTGATGCCAATGCTGGACGGTTTAAGCCAGACCAGATTGGCCAACCCAACATTAGGCTCAGTTTGGTTGGGCTCCTGAGCAACTGTTCTTCTAAGATATACTGTTAGTTGGTAATATACGCAAGTTATTCATATCTAAATCAACATTTTAGCCCCATTAGATTTTGGCCATTAAGATTGAAACCAAAGTTGTAAACCTTTCAAGACTCAAAAACTGGTTCCACTGCTTTTCTTTCTGGCCTTTGCTGTGAGGATTTAGTGTAGAGAAAGATCTGGATGTGTAGGTAATTGACAGATGAAATGCCTCATTTAGAAAACAGGACAGTGTCTTTTATGAACAGTGACTTTAAATTCATGGCAATTTACTGTCATGGTGTTTTTCAATTAATAGATTATTAATTCTTATATAGTAGTCTTGAATGTGTCATGTTTTTGCTTTATAGACATTGAAGCCTATATTTATGCTTGATTCTATCATAGACTATGAAGCCTCTATTTATGCTCGATTCTATCTTCTGTGAATTATTCTCTTTTGATGTACACTTTTATTTTGAAGGAGACTGGAAATGCAACTAAGACGTCGTGATGTTGAACTGTGGATGAGTCGTAGGAGATTGCCAGAAGAGTTAAGGAGGTGCAATATTTTTCTGTGATCTAGATGTCAAAATTGTCCTTCAATGATTTCTACTCATTTTTAAGTGCTCTTTCTTGAACACCTAATCTATTCCATAAACATCTCTTCCATAAGTGTAATTCTTTAATTTCTTATGCTTTATTAACCCTGCTATTTTCTCTTGTGCTTTATATCTACTAATTAATCATAGAAACTTCCCCTATTGCTTTGTATGAAGTCGAGCTCATCATTATAGTGATTTGCATTTTCAAGAATAGGAATAGAAGGGACCTTTGCACTACTTAGAGATGTTGTAATGAGCCTTACATTGTTTGTTGTATTAGTACTATGGTATATATTGATGTTGTGAGTTATATATATGGGAAATATTTTAGTGAAACCAGTTTTTGGGAGTTATATATGGGAAATATTTCAGTGAAACCGGTTTTACTAAAATTTTCTGTGCAACCTTGTTGTTTACGTCAACATGATGTTTTGATTAGATTAAAGTCAACCATATTATTTATTTTCATATACTTAATTATGGTTATAAAAATTATCAAGGTAGTTTTTATACGGATAATTAAGTATATGAAAATAAATAATATGGTTGACTTTGATTTAATAAAAAATATGTTAGTTGGCTTAAACGGTGAGGTTACATATAAAATTTTGGTGAAACCTGTTTCAGTGAAATGTTTCCCTATATACATATATGAATTTTGGTTCATTTAAATAAAGAACCTTGTCCTGTGAATTTAAGAAATTAAATTATAATATAAGACAATGAATTTAAGAAAATGGCATGCACATAGATGATATAAAAGATTGAGGCTGTTTTCGAGATTTGAGGTTGTTTCTGAGATTTGCTTGATCATGGGATAATTTTTCATTACAAAGATGATATTCCATAGTTAGATGAGATATGATTGATTTCAGGTGACTACTATCCATGATACAGACAGTGTCCATTTCACTTGGTCAAGTGTAGAGTCAGTTCTTAGGTCGCACGTTCACATTGCCTTTTACAATTGGATGATAGAATATGCCTGTGTAAGCAATTAGTCTGCTCAACTTTCCATGACAATTGGAAACATGCCTGTGGGTTAGGTTCCATTTGCGGCCATAAAAAATTCAGTTGGATGTCTCGTGGCTGTTTTCAAAAATGCTGGAAATGTCCATGATGCACCTGTATGTTAGGGAAGTTTCTTTCTTGACAAAAAAGGAAGACCGCCATCCTGCATCATCCTGCCATCATCTGCATCAAATGACTTCATACTATTCTCAGCCTCAAAATTTCTTGTAAAGAGATGTTATGTGTAGCATCCATCACCTCTGGTAAAGGATGTTTTTCTGAATTGAGAGTATGATTTCAGAATAATATATAATTATAAACATAAATATAAAAAAAAAGATGAGATCATGCTATGCGTCAATATCTTGATTATTTCGAAAACTACTTTGTTTTAAAATTATCATGAAGTTTTCCAATAGCTATTTCTCTTCAGCTTTTTTTTTTCTAGCATGTCTTATGTATAAATATGAGCCATAACCTTATTATTTTGATGGACCAACTAAGCAATGTAATCAAAGGCACAAAATATTATAATACAACATTCATATATGCCAAAATTAAAATCACACCAGAAATTATCATGATATATATCTTTTTGTATCACAAAACCAGGCAAGCTTAGCGCATGGACATTTTTTTGTGTTCCCAGCAACAAGCTCTCCAAATGCTTGACACATGCCTCAGCTCAGGGAGAGCTTTCAATATATTATTGTGATCACAAGGTTAAGTGATCAAACCCTATGTTTCATTGGGTCTGAGATTTTAGAGTTAGTACATGGGATCCATCTTTACGTGTAATGTATTAATCAAGTCTGAAGGGCTGTTTAGTCATACAGACTATTTTTTACAACTTCTGTTGTCATAACAAAGTTAATTTGAAAAATCATTTTAACAACATTTCCTTCATCAGGTGAAATCATCATCTCATTGCTGCAATCTACCTATCTACCAGAAATTACCAGATTGCACTTTCATAATGAATAATCCTATATACCCGAAGGGACTATAGTAAATAAAATGCATGTTAGATTGTTCTATATAGCTTTCTTTTGTCATGCAGTGGAGAAGATGTAACTGATTTTATTTTGTCATGCTTCTGTTGATTGTCAGTTTGCTGCTGTTGATTATCAGTTTATTTGGTGGGATCACATTATCTATATGGCTTTCTTTTGCAAGATTGTTCATTTTTTTACAATACAGAATATATTATGATGCTGTTTGATTTGGGGGTGAATCTAAACTAAATGTTGATGATGATGTAGAATCTGTTACTGCTTAAATGTTTAATGCTCTGATGTTCAGATGGTTTTGGTTAGTTAATTATTCTCAGTTAATTTGATCCATATAGGCAAGTTCGGCAAGCGGAAAGGTTTAGTTGGGCTGCAACACTTGGTGTAAATGAGGAACTGCTTTTGGAAAACTTACCAGAGGATTTGCAAAGAGAGATACGTCGGTATCTCTTTAAATTTGTGAAGAAAGTGAGTTATTTATATCATGTCTTTAGTGGCAAGATGGTCCTCTCTGTCATGAAACAACAATACTGTTATTGTTATTTATACTCTGTAAGTACAAAGTTTACCAACTAGCTGGTGTCCATGATTTGGCAGGTCCGCATTTTCACAGTAATGGATGATCCCATTATAGATGCTATCTGTGAAAGACTGAGACAAAAGCTATTCATAGCACGAAGCAAAATCCTATATCAAGGGGGCCCAGTTGACAAAATGGTTTTCATTGTAAGAGGAAAGATGGAAAGCATCGGAGGAGATGGCAATGTAGCCCCCTTGTCAGAGGGAGATGTTTGTGGTGAGGAACTTCTAACATGGTGCCTTGAGAATTCTTCAATGAATAAAGGTAAATTTCAAATCCCTGTTCCTTTCTAGTTGTTTGATTTGAGGAAAGTTAGGGGGTGGATTCTGCCAGATTGCCCCGATATAAGGCTGCTCAAAACAACCAGATTTTGAATCAATATCTTCCCACATGAACCACAGCATGTCTGAGATTGTTATTCAGGTGGGTCTTAAGCTGTAACTTTTGGCAATCAAGTGAATTTGGTCATCTGGTAGTTCATAGGCCCTTATTGATCATGGATCAATGGCCTTCTTCTGACTGTTTTCCTGATAATGTCTCCGGATAAATAATGTTGGTTCTCTTCAGTCTTTAGCATGTATTTGTTGGGTCTATCTATCGAATAACCTGCACCACATATTTATGTAACTGATTAAACATTTAATCCTGCACTTTCATGAGGACTCCCCCACTTCACGAGCTACAAATATGTCCTATTACAATGCCTGGTGGGATTGGTCTTTATTTACTTGGATTTGTTAAAGTTCACACTTTAGCTAACTGTCCAAGTTTCAAAACGGTCTCATTCCATGGTATTAAAAATCCATTCATTTTTTGCTGTTACATAACCATAATGGTTGGAACCATTTACCTGTCCGTATCTCTTTTATGAGAGATAATACTGATTTTAATAAAATTTGTTGCTGAAATAGAGACAAATTTAAAAAAATAGAGAAAGATTTAGAAATTTTCAATGAAATTGCATAATAAACCAAGATAAATATAAATACACATTTGAAACCTAAAAATATTACTGTGAATTCCAAGATATAACAAATGATGGAAACAGATCTATATGAAGCAAACAATGATGAATTAGAGAGGTACATATAAAACTGAGTAGATTCCACAATATTGACCACTATATTTAATATATAATTCTTATTTATCTATTATCAGCAATTTAAGCCTAAAATTAATTTAGAGATTTATCCAAAAATTTCCCAATTTTGTAAAATATTAACTATTTACGAATTAATGGTCCAAATATGAGTTTTTTGGTGCATCTATCAGTATAATAAGGTGTGCAGTAATTAATGGTGAAAATTAGGACTAAATCATACGATTTGAGAAAATTTACAAAATTAGCCCTAACTACACGTAAATTAAACTTATCTAAAAATATTTATTGCACTCTCTGTTTTCATATAGATTCATATTTAAATATACTTAATATATCATTATTTTTCATTATAAATCACTAATTGGGGCTCAAAATTGAATTAGGGATCCCTTAATTTTGCCAAAACCCTAATTACTAAAAATCGATAGTCCAAATCTAAGTTTTTTAGTAGATTTATTATCATAATAGTTTATTCAATCATAAATGCCGACGATATTGGTTAGCATTTTGAATGACTTTTCAGATGGCAAAACAATAATTATAGATTCACTTGAAATAAGAACTAAGAAATTTTCCTTTTGCGGTTTAGTTTCCAATTTAGCATATAGCTAAGAAGGGAATTTCCAAACCGCTCCCCAACTTTTTCCCCTTATTCCAAATCCATCCCCAATGTTCGGTCTATCCCAAATCCATCCTCATTCCTTCAAATTCGTTCCAAATCTGTCCCCAGGTCTCCCATCCTGCCATTGAAGCAAAATTTGTGACATTTTTGCCCCTCTTCGGTCATCTTCTTCTTCCATCTCAAAGAGAGGAAAAACCTAGCCGGCACTGTCATTGCCTTGCTGCACCGTCACCATCCGACCGTCGGACAATTGATCGGCTACAACCAACGAAATCTTTGCTCTATTCCTAACTCCGACAAGCCATCGCATCACTGGATCCTCACTGCCGATCCTCGAAAAATTCAAAAACCGTTGCTGCCAGAAAAAAAATCCAACATTCCTCTTCACGCCTTGCAAACCTGCGACCAATGCTAGCCACCAACTTCTGTCTGCTTCCTTCACGTAGATTGTTTGCCGCTTGTCTACTCGTCCTCGCTAGAGAATGCAACACGCCGCTGCCTACTCCTTCAAGGTTGGGTTTTTTTTCTTGCAGCAACGAGTTTTGAATTTTTCGAGGACCAGTGGCGAGGATCCAGTGACGTGATGGCTTGTCGGAATTAGGAATGGAGCAGAGATTCCGTTGGTTGGAGCCAATCGATCGTCCAACAGTTAGACGGTGGTGATGGAGCAAGGCAGCGGCGGTAGACAACTAGGGTTTTCCTCTCTTTGGGATGGAAGAAGAAGATGACTAAAGGGGGGGCAAAAATAACACAAATTTTGCTCCGGCGGTCGGACGGGAGACGTTAGGACGGATTTGGAACGAATTTGGGGGAATGAAGATGGATTTGAGATAAACCAAATGTTGGGGATGAATTTGGAATAAGGGGCAAAAGTTGAGGACCGGTTTGGAAATTCCCCATAGCTAAGATATTTCTCTGTTTTTGCTGACAAAGATTAGGTGATGAGTTGGACTCTAATGTGTCAACCAATATTCAGAGAGCAAATTGTATGATAATCATTCTGACTGAAGATGATGAAAATATCAATTCAACAATGTACTGTTCCTAGTTTAGCAGTGCTTTTAATTTGACTAGGAAGCACAAATTTGATTTGAATGCTTTTTTAATTTCCAAATCTTTATTTTGATGATTTCACTTGCAGATGCAAGAAAAATGAGACTTAAAGGTTCTGCTGGTAACAGACTGCTTTCAAGCAGAACAGTCCGATGTTTAACCAATGTGGAAGCCTTTGCACTTCAAGCTGCTGATCTAGAAGAAGTTACCGCTTTTTTTGCACGCTTCTTGCGGAACCCTCGTGTTCAAGGAGCCATTAGGTTTGTATGCAAAACTATTTCTGGGTTAGTTCTAAATTGAAAAATGCAACTTGCCCATCATGGCAATTTCTCCATGCCATGACCGAAATCTGTTTTCAGCTTGCATCTGCAATATTTTCCCCTAAAAAGTTCTCTCCTTCCAGTCTTTCATGCAGAACATAAATTGATGCATGTGTTTTCCTGATATGTAGGATGAAATGCCAAAATTATTGTTGTCATCATCTCAACCTTCTTTTAGCTTTCTTTGGAGTCAGACTTATGTCATGTTTTGACAAGATATCATTAGGATTTGCTTAGCATAAATTTGAAACTGCTTCCTGCTAAGACATAAATCTCTTTCGGCTGGGGTGCCTGGGTGCATTAATATAACAGTCAGAGCTTGGATAAATACCAAATAGCCTAGAAAGAGATTCTGTACCCACCTGTTGCTAAAATCTATCGATGGTGTGGGGTGCCATTAGATATATAATAATTATTTACCATTAATATAAACATTCTATCATTCTAAATGTGTTCCTTTCTATATTTTAGTCATTCTAATCTGTATGTTCAGTTATGAGTGAGCCATATCTAACATATATGCTATAGTCTATACTCAGTAATTTTGTGTTGATACTTGATAGTATGAAGGTTCTGGTCATATGCAGATGATGCTTAGGTTGATCAAGGCTCTTAACTCCTAATAACTATGGAGCGTAGAAAAATGGCCTCTAGGGCCCTTTTTATGGATGTGAGAGTAATTTTCTACATTCAACTTATGTGCTGCCGACAATACTGCATGAAATCTTATTTTTAGGTGGAAAATTGTTGATTTGGTGTAATTGAATTTGCAGTGAAGTCATGCCATGTATGGCAATCTAAATGCCTGCAAAATACAAGTCATTTTTTCGGAAACTCGTTATACTGTCGTCATGGCATCATTACTAACAATGGATGACTGATGGAAGGGGAAAACTAACATCTTGCAAGAGGGATTGATATAGTTAGATGGCCTATATCTTTCATTGTTGCCCTTGGACTCTTGCAGGATGCCTTGCGTTCTTTCTGACTGAGGAGCCCATCATAACCGGCTTGTCAAACTTATTGATGAGAGTATTAAAATATGGGTAATGTTTATATAGAAACATTTTCACCAAAGTTGTGGGGAAGATGCTTTGTTACCAAAAATGTGTATAATTTAAATCTAATCACCATGTTTGCAATTTTTTAGATAATATTCAAGAAAGAAAAAAGAATCTTAATTAGAGGCTTCGTTTACCACAAAAATGCATCCCATTTGATAGTGCATGTGCTAAAATTCTCTTCCCAGTTCTGGTCCACCTAATTCTCCAAATCAAATAATATTTTTGAATCTTAACTAAAGAAGTGGTGACAAGCATGATAAAATAGATTAGATTGAAGTAATGCATCTTTTTGGTCCATCAAGAATTGTGGTGAAAATGTTTCTATGTGAACGTTTCTTTCTGGCTTGACTGATCTCTCATCTTAAAAAGCAGAGTGAAAATGCTGTCTGAATTCATTTCAAGCTCTAGGATTTGAAATTTTGGTTGATAACAGGTATGAATCACCATATTGGAGAGAAATGGCAGCTATTAGGATTCAAGTTGCCTGGAAATATATGAAGAAGAGGCGGCTAGGCCGGACAGACACAGATCATCATCACTCATATCATGCAAGGTACTGCTGAAGACACAAGTGATGTGTGCTAAGGAGAAGTGTATATACATATATGTCCCACGATCCGATGGATCTCTTCTGTCAATCACAAGATGTTGTAGAAAAAGCTACGATATTGATTGATGTTGAAAGCTAACAAGCCTTTCTACCAAGCCATGTCTGTATGCTTGCAGGAAACTTGATTACACAATTTCTTTTTATGGACTGATGGGTAAAAAATTGGAAATCAGTTTTGATCAACTTACGATATTCTAAGCCTTTCATCCGATAAGTCCCTAATTGGATATGTCATTCTAAATTGTCAGATTTCCAGGGACCATACGTTTGATTGCTTTAGTTGTATTTTTAAGATCAGATTCTGGGGTTCCTTCTACTCCTATCGATGGTTGGTCTTGCATGTGAATGACTTCAATTGCCAAAAAATTGCCAACCCCATGCAGTTGTGCAGCCAATCAAATTATCAACGAGCAAATCCACGCCTTCCACCAAAACGATGGATAGGCATGGCTAGGTATGCGCGGAACATGATGCAGAGATTACTAAAACCCATTCAAGTTAAGACTTGATCGTCAGGTGGATCATTGTCAAACTTTCCAATGGCTCAGATTTTATATGAAGTTTTAATCTGTCATGTTTCTTTATCTTGGTAGGTGGTCCCGAACATCCATGGAGCTTGTGAAGTGAATCGCAATTAAATTAAGCTTTTTACTTGGAGACCATTTGGATAGAGAAAAATGAAAGTTTTCATTGAAAATGGCTGAGGAAAGATGTTAGCATTTTAGGAGATGATATCAGTCACAAACTAAGTACAAAATAATTGTACTTTTTGGTTGGAAAGAGAAGTTTACGTTGGGAATAGAGGGAAAATTTTCATTTTCACTGGGAATGAAATTTCTCTCAAGCCCCATGTTGTATTTGAATTATGTACTACCCGTAGTGCCTACCCGAGTTTATATAAGGAAATTTATAAAAAATTCAGAATTTAGGATAACGCTTGGTTATTTCGGTTAAAACTCAAATTTATTAGCATTTTATGGTCGATGTAATGTATGCAATACCATAGGATAAATACAACACAGTATAATACTAAATCAATTTGCTTGTAAAAGGGGAAAAAAAAGAAAGGGGAAAGTATGTCTAAATATTCTCCTGCAATTTTCAGAGTCCAGAACCGTAGTATTTCACTTACAAATTTGGTAAATCAAAAGAGGCCCTAGGGAAACCAGGGAAGCGATTTCTCAAAAAGGCAAAGATTCACAATCCCAACTGATTTCAAATTAATCTTATATTAGCCCAAGACGACAATGCCAAATATTAGTCTATGCTTAAACCTCTCATTCTTAATCTTATATTAGCCCAAGACGACAATGCCAAATATTAGTCTATGCTTAAACCTCTCTTTCTTAATTATGCTGTTACTTACTCTTCTTCTTTTTGCTTATGCAGTTTTCTTGTCCTACCTTTTTAAGGATGCCCTGCACAAAACCATCTGGTGCCCAAGAGCTGATCTCCCACCTGCTGCTTTCGCCTCAGACATTTTGAGTCCCCGACCTGCCTGCCTCATCTTCTTTCAATCGGAACCTCTTTTAGGGATCTTCCATGTTTGATTGCATTCTTTGAAGAGCCTTACTTAGTCGATTCAAATCTGCATTGAGCTCAAGGAATGCCCACAACAGAAACTCACCCACACATTGACCCGTCTCATCCCGGATGTTGATCCGACGTTCTTGTGGCCTCGGCGGCACCATGAGCCCAAACTAGTTGAATTGTTCTTGTCTACCGGGGCTCATGTCTTGGTTGGGAAGGGTGATGGGGATGGGGATGATGACATTAGCTTCCTCCAACTCCCTCCAACACACTGGGCATCTGTTTCTTCCCAGGCATTTGCTGTGCATCCATAGTAGATGCAGGGCCAGCAGTAGAGGTTGGAACATGACGTGAAGACAGGATCACATGCTGCTTCATAGCATCTGTTGCACTGAAAAAATTTATTCTGATAATGAACCACAATACCAAGAAATGTTAGCAAAATATCTTAGGGTTTTTTCCAAATCGGTGCTCGTATTTTGGTGACAAACACAGATGCGTGTCCAAGTTTTAGAATTTTCCAAATCTATGTCCAACATTTCTCGCCCGTTTCCAAATCTATACTTGACAATGCTGGACCTCGCCGGACGACCGATTTCCTTCATTTGATGACGATAACACCTCGGATGTGAATGATAAAAAGAGAAATCTGTTTAGGACTTTTCATTACTCAACATCAAAATCTCTTCTCCTTTCCCTTTCTGGCTTCTTCGGAGAAGTGGCTGCAAGAGTCCCGACACTCACTACCCTTCTTGCCATAGCTTTCTTTGTCCAGCTCGTGCTCATCTCTCTCCCACAAGCCACAGTCCTGATGATCTCTGAAATTTTCCTTTCTTCTTGCCTTCAGATTACGTTCTGTGAACGAAGGTATGTGGGTTTGAAAGCCAACGTTGCTCCTCTTTTGTTTCTCTTTATATCCTTTTCAATAATATCTTATTTTAGGAAAATATTTTTAGAAAAATTATTAAACCAAAATTTTCTTCATTTTGAGCCTACCTTGAACAACTATAAAAGTTGCCTCTCTGACACCTCTCTTCGGTTTCAGTTATTGCAGTTTAAATAGTCTATAACGAGTTCAATAGATGAATATAAAGGAACAAAATCCATGAACTTTTGCTTGAAGAAACAAGTTCAATGTGCATTCTTTGTTGTTTCACCTGCTTCATTTTTTATTTTTAATGGTGTTCTAAGCTTTAGAATCTTTCATTAGACTTCAATCCCAAGGATTGCCCACTTGATTGCTCAAGATATTTATAGATATCCATGGGCATTAGCAAACAACAACAAATCAATTTTATACATACATCCTTTTAATAAAATATGATGAAGAAACAATCTACATTAATTGTTCAAAGCTCGACAACTGCATTGTTTATTTTTGAACAAATAGTAGTGAGTTTCCGTTTGGTATTCATTTAGGCAGTTGTAGAAATTGTTAGCAGAATAAACTACTCTTGAAAAATGGGGGTTTAAGAGAAAATTTTAGTTTTCTAATCTTAATGAAATACAAACATTTTGTAGTAAAAGATTTTTTGATGTAAAGCTGTCGGGTTTTTGAATGACCCTGAATAAGAAGAGAGATGCATAGGAGCAACATTTTCTATATCATTTTAGCTATTATGAATGCAGAAGTAAAATATTCCTAAGTTGAAATACCTTTTTTGTAGGTTTTAACTCCAATGGTGAAATGTATAAGATTATGCATTCACTATGGGGGGCATTTCAATAGGACAGTTCATGTGGGAGTATGACCTACACTGGTTACCAAAGATAAATCATAATAGTGGAGGAAGAGTTAGTCATATTCCGAGACCTAGTTTATGAGATTAAAAGAAAAATCAACATCCCAAAAGATAAGATGGAATTACACTATATGATTCTATATGGTATATCATATGAATGGTATGAAGATTTGGAAAATGAATGTGATTTACTGAATATGTTTAAAAAGTTTTTAAAGGTTAGGCCTTTTAAGAAGGGGAAAGAAAGAAAAAAAATATGATATAGATGTGTATATGACTATGGTAATGAACAGACATATTAGTACAGGAAAAAAGGCGCACATTCTAAGTGGAAGACGAGAATTGTGCGATGTCCAGAATGAACAAGTGCATGGGCAGGAATATGTAGTAGAAGAGCCGGTTGATGACCAATATGATGAAGAAGTGCATGGTGATGAAGAACCACATGATGATGATGAATAATATACAAAAAATGATACACCAGATGATGAACATCACATGGAACTGTTAAGAAATGAAACCACTGAAACATTTGAAGTAGAGGATGATGTCATCCAATTCGAGCTTATTGTCTCATCTAACAATTCAGATGAAGAGGGAAAAAATGTACATCTGGATGATCATACAATAGTTGTGAACCCAAATTTAGTAGTGGGCATGGAATTTAAAGATGCCATAAGTTGTAAGAAGGCCATTCGCGAGTATGCAATTAAAAAATGGTATAACATTATATTTCCTAGGAATAAAAAGGAAAATATTATAGAAAAATATACTTCACCACAATGTTCATGGAGATGTTATGCAAGGGTTAAGTCAGATAATATCAATCTTTGTTTAAAGATACTTAATGCCACCCACAACTGCACGGGCAATTTTGGTCTAGGGGAGAAGACGGCTACTCAATAGTGAGTTGCAGATAAAGTGAAAGATAAGTTGCTTGCTAATGAAAACTATAGCCTAAAGCTATTAATGAATGAGATAATGCGTGCGATCGGCATATGTTTGAATTACAAAAAAAATATGGAGAGAAAAATATATTACCACTAATGAGTTGTATGGATATGCAGAGGATTCATTTAAGAAAGTTCCTTCTTTTTGTGCAATAATGAGGATGGAAAATCTATGTAGCATTATGAAGTACGAGCTATATCCATACATAAAATTTCAAAGATTGTTTATGTCTATTAGAGGATGTGCGGAAGGATTTCTACGTGGATGTTATCCCTTAATATTTTTGGATGGTTGTCACTTGAAGAGTCGATATAAAGGAATTCTACTTTCAACAGTGGCTTATGATGGTAATAATGGTATCCTGCCCCAAGAAGTTGCAATGGTGGAGCAAGAGTGTACGAATAGTTGAGAATGATTTTTAGATTATCTAGCTCAAACAATTGCAGATTGGGACTTCTATTTATATCAAATCGACAAAAAGGTCTAGTAGCAGCTGTCTCATGGTTATTTTCAACTAGTGGATATTTTTTCTGCATGTGTTATTTTTATGTAAATTTAAAAACTTATGATTTTGGTAAAAGTATAGTAGTAAGAGATTGCTTCTAAGGCATAACTCAAGCATATACAAGATATGAGTGGGGGGCATCCATGGAGCAATTGCAATAGTTGCCTGTAGAAGCATACCAGTATGTGCGATGAAGGAATCTCTTATACACTGGTCATAGGCTTTCTTTAAAGATAATCTACCTTGTAATTCAGTTGAAAACAATATAGCTGAGTCTTGGAATAATCTGCTATGGGATCTACGCCATTGGACAACATGTGAGTTATTTGATGGCATTTATATAAACATAATGACGATATTTGAGAGATGACAAAACTTGAGTTCTTACACATGAGATGAACCAATGGTGCCAAGAGCTAGAAAAAGAATTTTGGAGAATAACAGGGTAGCTAAGTGGTCTATTGTGAGGCGTGCCGATGAGTTCAAATATGAAGTTGAACACGATGATGGGAGGCATGCTCTGCATTTAGTTAGGAGGATATGTTCATGTCGGCAATGGCAGATTGATGGAATACCATGTAAGCATCTGTGCAGTGCAAATTAAGCGAATGGTTGATCCTAAGGATTTATGTGCTCCATACTTTTACTATACAATATACCATGCAACTTATCAAGGCATCATTCATACAATTCCGGATTTCAGGTTTTGGGATCCAATTCTTGCTAGTGGACAAATCTTCCCACTAGTAGTAAAACAGGGTGTGAGTCATCCTAAGATTAATAGAAGACGTGTTGCTAATGAACGGCTTCGTGCATTGAAGTCTCAAATAGTTTGATGCAGTAATTGCGGTACTCTTGGTCATAACAGAGAAAGTTGCAAAAACTTGTCACAAGAGAGTATATCCAGTACTTCATCCCATGCCAGGATTAGGTAGAAAAATGCAATTATAAGGAGCAGAGGCAATAAGAGGGGCTAATGTTTAAAGAAGTAGCAACTAGCATGAGAGGTCAAGTTTAAGTTCATCCAATTGTCCATCAATTAGAAGTTCTAATTCTGTGGCCAATTCATCCGATTGTAATCTTGATTAGAAATGTATTATACTAAAGTTTTGTGCATATGTTCATACTTTTACGTTAATTATATACTAACAGAATCCTTATTGGCTTTGGCAGAATAATTTATATGACTTCTTCATCTAAACATATGAGTTCATCGTATTTCTCAAGAGCTATTTGTAAATATGAGTTTGAAGCAAACATTTTGACTTTTTACATTGACAACAACTAGGGAGACGATTTCTTGGTTGTACTGGTTATTTTGTAAGTTTCTCTACATTCCTTTTTAATATCCTATATAAAGATGCTGTTGTAATTGACAACTGTTTAATTCTCTCATTATAGGAAGGCCCAATAAATGTTCCTTTTTTCAATAGGTGGATTCCCCTTTCACTGATAGAGAGCATCAATTTAGAAGACACCAATAATAAGAGATAAGAAGGATGAATAGTTAACTATATACAATACATGAAGAGAACCGATAACTGAAATCAAAACTTGAAGAAATGTAGTACACTATAAGGGAGTTGTCGCGATATAAGGCCAAATATAAGGCTTTGGAGACAAAGGTCAAGGTACGCAAGAGAAGATTCCACATTTTATCTTTTATAATGCTTATAATTATTATAGTGTGACTTATGTAAATGATTAAATACATTTTTGTAATGGTTATAAGATAATGTAATGTAATGTAGACTTATATAATTTGGCCATACTTGTCTATCTTGTTGATGACAATTAGATTATAAGGTTAACAAAATTAGTGCTTTGCATTTAGCTTTTTGTTTTTGTACCGTTTATTTCAATCTTAATTTGTCTATATAAGCTTTGATGATTTTCTATATGATTATACGTATGAAGACTTTGGCAATAAATGGACCATATGTTTTCTATTAGCATGGCTTACAAGAATTCAGCAAGTCAATATCTAATACTTTTGTTGACTGAAAGATGATATGGATATTTTTTTCCTTTACCAAAGTTGCAATTGTAAATAGGCTTTTACGATAGTTCATGGGTGTGTGAGTGGAATTTGTAGGTTGCATTTGTAGGTTCCAACCATTTATTAATAGTACAAGAATGCATTTGTAAGAGAAGGAAATTTCAGGAGCAACCTTGCAGTAAGACTAATTTAAGCCTAATTTTTGGGCCTATATACTATAATTGTAACTCATCTCATGGGGCCGTGTATCTTATGATCAACAAGGCTTTGATTTCAAATTTTCTTGTTAAATTGCTGTAGAGGCACTAAGGGTAGATCAAATTTTCTTTCTTGTTAAACTGCTATAGAGGCACTAAGGATCGAGCTTCAAAGGCAGTAGGAATTGAGTCATCAAGTCTTACTTCGAAGTCGCCAAGTTAATTTCAGTGTCACCAAAGTTTGAAAGTTCTAGAGCAGTTTTAGTAAATTGATCATAAATTTCTCATATGAACTCTAAATTGAGTGATTATTATTAGGTTGGATATATAATTTCAAGGGATACAATTTTCATGTTGATCATTTTTCTTAAATCAGTCTATATATTGAGTCGTGGGGCCCTAAACTCACACGTTTGTACATCTAAAGTTGTTATTTCGGTGCCACCACAGAGAGTTGCACTGTTTTGGATATAACTTTCTCATATGAACTTAGAATTATATGATTTTAATTTTTGGACAGATAAAAACAAAGGCTAAATCTGTTATGTTGACCACTATTTATGAATCATTCTTAATCTGTGCCAAAAATAGCCTCAAAGTGATGCCTTCTATTTTGGAGAAAACTTCTTTGCTTCAGAGGCATTTGTGTTGACCACTTCGGAGTCGGAGGATGGGCACTTCAAAGTTAGAGGATGGACACTTCAAAGTTAGTCAATCTTCAATTTTTAAATACTTTAGAGTCAACTTCTTCACTTTGGAGGTAGCTTCATCACTTCTAAGGTAGCTTCTTTGCTTTGAAGTCATTTAAATTTTAAAGATAATTATAGTATTTTAGCCATAAATTTCTCATAATTAGATGATTCATTTTGCATTGGAAAGATAATAGCAAAAGCTAAAACTTTTATATTGATTATTTTTCCTAAATCAGCCATTATATTGAGTTGTAGTGCCCTAAATTCATGCCTTTGTACATCCAAAGTTGTTGTTTCAATGCCTCCAAAGAGAGTTGCACTATTATGGATGTAACTTTCTCATATGAACTCATAATTATATGATTTTTAATTTTTTGGATAAACAAGAACAAGGGCTAAAACTGTTATGTTGATCACTTTTTATGAATCAATCTTAATTTATGCCAAAAATAACTTCAAAGTAATGCCTTCTATTTCAGAGATAACTTTTTTGCTCCGGAGGCATTTATGTTAACCACTTCTGAGTCAAAAGATGGAAACTTTGCAGTTAGAGGATGGGCACTTCAAAGTTAGTTAATCTTTAATTTTTAAGTACTTTGGAGTCAACCTCTTCTCTTTGGAGGCAACTTTATTGCTTCGAAGATTGCTTCTTAGCTTCGAAGTCATTTGAATTTTCAAAGACAATTGCAGTATTTTAGCTATAACTTTCTCATACAAACTCTAAATTGGATGATTTTTTTTTATGTTGGAAAGATAAGAACAAAAAATAAAAATTTAATGTCGATTATTTTTCCTAAATCAGCTTATATATTGAGTCATGGTGCCCTAAACTCACACCTTTGTACATCCAAAGTTGTTGTTTCGGTGCCTCCGAAGAGAGTTGCATTGTTTTGGATGTACATTCCTCATATGAACTCAAAATTATGTGATTTATGATTTTTTGGATAAATAAGAATAAGGGCTAAAACTATTATATTGACTATTTTCTATGAATCAATCTTAATCTATGCCAAAATAGCCTCAAAGTGATTTCTTCTGTTTTGGAGGTAACTTCTTTGCTTCAGAGGCATTTATGTTGACCACTTCGAATTTGGAGGATGGGCACTTCGGAGTTAGTCAATCTTCAGTTGTTAATTACTTCAGAGTCAACTTCTTTACTTCAGAGGCAGCTTCATCGCTTCGGAGGCAGCTTCTTTGCATCAGATTCATTTAAATTTTTAGAGACAATTGCAATATTTTAGCCAGAAATTTCTCATATGAACCCCGAATTGGATGATTCTTTTTGTATTGGAAAGATAAGAACAAAAACTAAAA
>JAYJMB010006333.1:0-18728 GCA_036873735.1 Pouteria campechiana | reverse complement strand
ATGTGGGTTACCTTAAAAGATAAATATGGTGATACCTCTGTTACTAAGGTGAGGAGACTTACTATTAGGTTTGACAACATGAGGCAGCATCTTAGGGAGATGTCAAATATGATTAGAGAACTTAAGTCAATTGGACACACTCTCACAGATGAGCAGCAGGTACAAGCTGTAATAAAATTCCTTCATAATAGCTGGGAACACATGAAAGTCAACATGACACATAATGAGAATTTCAGTACATTTAATGATTTTGCACATCATTTGGAGTTAGAAGACAAGTGCCTAAAGGTTGCACGGTCTTTAGGATAGGCTTATATGGTTGAATCTAGTTTGCACGGAGCTTCGTATTTCAAATGCAAGAGGAATCAAATGTTCGTTAAGAAAGGAAGCGGAAATAAGGACTCCCAAGAGGCTGAAAAAGGCCAGCGCAAATGTGAAAAGCGCAGTGGTAAAAAGGACAAGGCCAAGTTAAAATGCTATAACTGTGGCAAGCTGAGTGACTTTGCTCATGAATGCATTGAGCCAAAGAAGGTATCACCCAACTCTATTTCTTATGCTTATATATCTAACTTAGTAATACTTGCTGAATCTTATCTTGTGTGGATTATAGACTCAGGAGCAACAGACCATATAGTTAGAGATTGAGGAGCATTCGTTGAGTATTGTCAGATCAAAGCAGGAATAAGATGGATATATATATATATAAGAAATAACTCTAGAGTGAAGGTAAAAGGGATCAGAACATGCAAAATGCAGTTGCGTGGTGGACAAATCCTATTCTTACATAATGTCCTTCATGCACCAAATATCTAACGAAACTTGGTCTATCTTATGTCTCTTCTTAGCCTAGGTTACTCCTTAAATTTTCATGGTGATTGTGTAAAAGTGTTTATGGAGACACTTCTTTATGGTACTAGTTTCATTTCAAATGATTTTATGATCCTTGTTATTAATTATGATAAGTTTATATCATATGATGGTTGTTTTTCTTTAATTGCTTCTTCTAGTGATGCAAATCTATATGCAAATATGTAGCATGCTAGATTGGGCCATATTGGGCAAGAAAGAATGAATAAATTAGCTAGAAAAGGCTTATTAGACCCTCTTGCTAAAGTTGACTTGCCCATCTATGAGCATTGTATGGCCAAAAAGACAACAAGAAAATCATTTAGTAAAGTAACCACAGCAGAGTTTCCATTGCAACTAATCTATTTAGACATTTGTGGTCCAATGAATGTGAGAGTAAGGCATGATGCCTCATATTTCATCAAATTTATGGATGATTACATGCAATTCGGTCATGTTTTCCTAATCTCCCATAAGTTAGAAGCATTAGAGCGCTTCAGACATTACATAAGTATGATTGAGAATCAATGAAACTGCACTATTAAACTTTTAAGAACTGATCATGGACACAAGTATTTATCTATGCAATTCAAAGATTTTTGTGATAAAAAGGGTATTGTTAGACAACTGATGATTTTTGGAACTCCATAATAAAATGGTATTACAGAAAGATGAAACAAGACCCTATTAGACATGGTTAGATCTATGATGTCATAAGTAAATCTACTTACATCATATTGGAGAGATGCATTACTGACTGTAGCTCATATACATAACCACATGTCCTTTAAGTCAGTAGCTTCTACACCTTATGAATTGTGGATAAGAAGAAAACCTGATCTTACTGATCTACGACCCTGGGAGTTAGCTCTTATATCCACAATCCTTCTTATAAATATGACAAATTGGGGCTAAGAGGAAAGAAATGCATCTTTATAAGATACTCAAAACATTCTAAAGGGTATGTGTTCATTGGTAAACATGAGGATGGAAGCATGACTGAAAATCATAAGATGTCACATTCTTGGAAAATAATTTTCCTAGTAGGGATGAGCTAAAAAAGGATATTCATTTCTATGAAATGGAAGATCCTGAAGGAAGTGATGCTCCAAATCAGTTAAACGAAGATGAAGAGGCATTGCCTCAATATCTTAAAACATGTGGGAGTAATATACCTTAAGAACATCACCTTCGTAGGAGTAGTAGTGAAAGTATTCCACATTTTCATTTTAAAATTGAGAGGGAAATTTTTATTATCACTCCAAATGATGATAATGAGCCTAACTCAGTCATGGAGACTCTTTCATACTTAGCTAGGGAAAAATGAAAAAAAATAATGAAAGAAAAAATGGAGTCTCTTTAAGGACAAATCAGGTATGGAACTTGGTTAATCTTCCATTTAGGCGTAAAGCGATTAGGAACAAATGGCTTCTCAAAATTAAATGCAAAGTGGATGGATCCATTGAAAGACACAAGGCTTTGCTAGTAGCAAAAGCTTATACCCAATACGAGGGTATAGACTATGAGGAAACTTTCTTTCCAGTTGGGAGGTTTATCTCTATTCACCTCATTCTTGTATTTGTTGTGTATTTAGATTTAGAATTATACCAAATAGACATTAAAATTGCATTTCTCAATGGAGAACTAGATAAAGAAATCTATATGGAATAACCTATAGGTTTCATAATAGAAGGCCAGGAGCGTAAAGTGTGCAAGCTTCAATGATCCATCTATGACCTTAAACAATTATCCAGATAGTGGTATCTGAGATTTCATCAAGCTTTAATTTCTTATTATTATTGGTTTATAATGATCGATGAAAACCACTATGTTTATATTAAATGGTCCAACGGTGAGTTTGTAATTCTATCTTTATATGTAGGTGGCATCCTCCTTATAAGAAGTGACATAGGATTCATAGTTGCCGTTAAAAATGACTATCCTCCAATTTTAAAATGAAGGACATGGGTGAAGTAACTTATATTTTTGGAGTTAAAATTCACAGGGATCGTTCAAAGAAATTACTAAGCCTTTCTCATGAACCATATATTAATAAAATTCTTGAATGATTTAATATGCAAAGCTGCAAGCCCATTGATAATCTTAACATGAAAGGTGAATGTTTGAGCCTTGAGATTTGTCCTAAGACTTTCATAGAAAGAAAAGAAATGAGAAATGTCCCCTATGCTAGTACCATTAGGAGCTTGATGTACGCTATGATATGGACTCACCTTGATATTTTTTTATGTTCGTGGGATTAGCCAGTCGATACTAGTCAAATCCTGGACGAGCTCATTGAAAAGCTGTGAAAATGATTTTTAGATATTTTAGAAGCATAATAGATTATTCTACTTGCTACCAAGGTCGTGATTTGCGCCTAGAAGGTTATTCAAATGTTGACTGGGGAGGAGACCTGGATAAGCACAAATCAACATTAGGTTATGTATTCTTGCTGAACAATTGCGCCATCTCATGGAGCAGCAAGAAGCAAACCTATGTAGCGTTGTCTACAATGAAAGCTGAATTCGTGGTATGTTTAGTAGCAATATAAGAAGCAGTCTGGCTAAGAAGGTTTTTGCAATATTTGAGAATAATTGAAAATACGTTTGGGCTTGTATCTATAAATTTTATAGTCAAGTGGCTATTGTATATTCAAAAGATCCCAAATATCATTACAGAACCAAGCACATTGACATCAAATATCATTTTATTAGAGACATTGTAATAAAGAAAGAAGTGATTCCAAATTACATATCTATATATCAAATGATCCTTTTATAAAACCAATTTCTAGAGATGTATTTTTATCACATGTTAAATCTCTAGGTCTACGTAGATCATAATAGATCATTTATCAATGAATATCTGTTGTTTATCTTTCTATATAAGCACATTAGCATAATAGCATACACAGAATAAAAGTATGTCACTCAGGTTGATATTGATTCTCTCACACAGACAATCGCCTCTGGCATTCAGGAAATGAGCAGAAATGAGATTACTTAAGTTGAAAATTGTTCTATGTAAACATAAAGCTTAAAGATACATGTCGCCATGATATGAGACCAAGATGAAGCCACAATGAGTAAAAATGATGGCTGAAATGGGATACCTCACATCCCATTTAACCTATGAAAAGCTAGATGTGAGATCTCGATGGCACCTAAAGGGCAAGTGCTTGGAGAACTCGGGCAAGGCATTTGATAGCGACTGAACTAAGATTTATGCGGTTTTGTTGAGTTTAAGACATACACTCCATGCGAGGGAGTTACTCCACCGTGACATGTGTTTCATACTGCGTGTGTTTAGTAACCAACAAAGGAAGTGGGTTGAGTATGCAAATCCTTGTCTCCTCACTGTGTGAGTCCTTGAGGCAATTTGAGTTTCACATCATGCCTTATGTGACTTTCAACTATACTTTGAGATTATATTTTAATATTTGCTACCTTAGCATATTACCTATGGTCATGAATGATTCGATTTTATAGGACATATCTAGGAAAGCAATTAGTCTATAATTAAGAAGTATATGTGGGAAAGCAAGACTTTTTGTGTTACATATACTGCATGTATTCATTGGTATCAGTTATGTCACTATGAGAGAGCTGACATAATTGTAATTACATGGCAAAGAGAAATGACCATAGTCAAGTGTAGCCTTTAAGGGGTTAAGTATACTTGGACTGATGTAACAAAATGAGTCTAGGGGCATGATGAGTTATTTTAAGGGTTATAGCTATTATGTATCCTTAACAGATGCATAGCCCTGAGCTCCCAAGTATAGGTACACTTGTAGGTCACACGACCTATTTACCTGTATAAACGATTTTAAATTAGAGAATGCTGAGGTTTTGAATCTTAGTAAAAAGATTTTAGAAGCCCATCATATACGAGTGGGAGATGTTGATGAATTTATTCCACACATAACGAGCATGTGGGACCAGCGAGGGCCATATGTATTTATTATGCATAGGAAGAGGCCCAATGCTGCCACCGATGGCAGTCGCGTAACGCATGTGGTGGCGACAATGGTAATGACAGGTGGATGATTGTTGTTGTGGAATAGCACTGCCACTCTCATTTACGCACTCACCTAGTTTGTAAATTAAATCATTTACAAACAAGAAGTAAGCAAGTGAAGAAAGAGAGAAACAGAAAAAGTGGACTTCATCTGATTTGAAATCAGTAGGCATTTAGTATTGTGAGATATATGTGTTTTTCCATCTTGATGATTTTGTGCTCGACCAACATTTTTAGCAACAGATACAAGTTCAAGTTGTAAGATCTTTTGCATCTGTTGAATTATGTGGAAATGGTAAGCATTTTATTTGTTTTTCTGAATTCCAACACATCTCTCTCGGTTGTATCCACAAGCTGTCCATTTATGCAGAACTTCTAATTTTCTGGACTGAATTGTGCAACAAGCCACCGTATAATAAGGGGCCACAAAGTTGTGCATGTCATTGATGATAGGCCTCCTAACCCAACTTGGTGGACAGCATTGCGTTGCCCCTGTGTTAGCTGACTGACAACCCTGGTAAATCGTTGCATTGAGCATGCATGCTCAACTGGGTCCTTAAGAAAATTACGACGAACTGCTGCGCTCATTCTCTTTCTCCCATGTATTGTATAGCCGTGGGCATAGAATAAAAGTACATATCAACTATAGTGTACAATTGGATGTGCTTTGAATTAGCAAAATAGCAACCACGGAGCATCGGCAATGTTACAGAGATAACCACCCCAAGTCAATCACACAACAAAATCATTAATAACATCTGGATTCAGTTTCAGCACTTCATGTCTGTAGCTAGAATAAGAATTTTATATAATGTCGATGGGGCTATTCTTATTAGCAGCAAACAGATCCACTTACTAAGAACATTATACATTACAAAATGCAGGCACAAGAAGTCATCCTCACATGCTTACTCCCAACATGCTCTCTGACCCACCAGGCAAACCTATCAGCACCCACTAACCACATCACAGGCCCCTGCCTAACCAACAGTTCGCAGTACAATTCAATAAATGGGGAATTCCACACAATCCTCTTGATGGCCACAGGAACACAGGCTGACTACAGGGCATGATACAACACCATATAGCTACAGACCCAAAGGCTAACCGCACCTCATAATTCAGCCTACCATACAGCACATGATGGTAATTAAAGTGGATGCAAGCAAAAACCGTAAATCCGGCACATGAATATCAAGTCTCAGGTTATAAATTGTAAGGGAAGGCTGGAGGTCACAAGCATTGCATAGTGGTGCTAGCTAGGGTGCACCGCGGGTCAGGTTGAGCCCAAACCCAACCAGTCCAAGCTGATTTTTAGTCAAGTTGGGATAGGTAAATTAAAAAACAGAATTGGAAAATTCTAGTTTAACTTTTTCTCATTTGTAAATTGCGTTCGGCAACCTCAGTCAACCACCAGAACTCCCTAATCCGTCCTCATATGTTCATCTGCCGTGACAGCAGGAAATCACTGTAATAAATCCTAATGGACAATGGGAGGGATCCTTGACACAGCCCCTTTCTTTCTTCTTTGTTTTTTGCTGACCTTTTAGAAGTTTTTCACTGAAATCAGCTGGGTGGTTTGTTTTCGAGAAGTTCAGGTTTTTGCCAAAATCCTATGTTGATTGGAAGTGCTATGGAGAGGTCTTGCATTTCCTTTTCCTTACCTTTGTGCATTAGGTTCCATTTGGTAACATAGAAAAGTTTGGAAATCCTTTTTCTACCTGTTTTAATTGATTTAATATTTCATCTTAGTTCATTTTATTTTTATTATCACTTATTCTGATATATTATTGTCTATAATTTCTTTTACTTTTAAATTTCACTTTTTTTCTTTTATCCTTTTCATCTCTTTTATTAGTTCCCAAATAGACATTTGAGAAACAAGAGAAAGGAACGAGAAGGTGAAATATAAGAAATGACGAAACAATAATGTAAATGGATAGTAGGTAATAATTGAAGACAAAGTTAATAAAACAAAATAAAAAGATTATTTAAACAGAAAGATAGAGATTTTTAATTTAAGATATGAGTATTTATAAGAAGAAAGTAGTGTTATCAGCGTATATAAGAGTAAATAAATGTCACATTAGTTAAAAAGAAGCAGAAGGAGATTCTACACTTTTATTGTTACCAACGAAGGCCTTAATTAATGTTTGCAAATTCAGCTGCTATACATAACTTCTTTTCTTTCTTGTTTCTTCTTTTTGCCTTTTTCACATCACAACCAGTTAAATACCTTGCACTCGTTCCCCAAATATCTCACCGTATAAATGGTGAGAATATTGGTAAGGAATTGCACATTGCCAGCCATTTCTTGCAGCCTCAACCAATCGGAGTTCCACCTCGTCTTTCTCTTTCCTCTTCTTAGGAGCACTGACAAGGAAGAATCGGCATCCATGTATGTTTAGACGCTTGAACCAGACCACCGTCCTTCCCTACCATCATATATCCCACAATCAATTCATGGGCTTAACAAATGCATATAATGATGGGCGAGCAAGCTCATACCTGTGGGTCGTTGGAGCTGGAGAAACGTTCTACGTTGGTTCTAACTCCATCTTGCTGAACCCCGATGGCAGTCCCCTTTCGCTTCCGCAAACAACCGGGCCTCGCCATGGCTGCTCTGTTCCCACAGTCGTGGCTTTGATGATCCTTTCCCTGCTGCGCTACTTTCCTATGGAGAGAGGGGAGGAAACTTCCTCTGAATATTCGCTGTAATAGCATCCAATCATAAAACGGGTGGAAATCGAGGGCGGCTGTGCAGTCAAATCTGTCCTTTCTCCATCGGGGCATGCATTTGGTGCAGCGTTTTTGGCGGTGTATGATGCGTTGCGTAGATGCCTATGCATGCAAGTGGGAGTGGGAAGGAAGCTTCGGAGGCACTCCATTTGCATGCAGTAACCTGTAACTCGTACGTGAAAGCTGCTTACCGAGGACAATTTGATGTTTGATGGAAGTGATTACTATTAACGGGATCGGACCGAACTGGCAGGCGCAACCGGTCCAACCATGACCCGGTTTGATATAGAAAAACAAGTTTTTATATATTAATATAATTAATAAAGTTAAAAATATAAATTAAGTAATCTAGTCTAATTATGAAAGATCTATACATTTAGAATAAGATCTATGGTTTAAAATTTTTAACTTTTTTTATATTATTAAATTTTTTAAAAAAATATTTTTGGCGTTTCTCTTGTAACGTGAGAAATCCAACTGCCCCAGCCTGCTTCCTAGATTCATCTGGGGCACAAAACTTGGACGTTACTCTAATTTCCTCATCCTAGTGTAAAAAGATGGTTGGATCACACATTTGCCAGACAACTTCTCCTTAGAATTAAAGGTAGATTGTGAATCAAGAGATTATCACCGACTTTGTTATAATAATTTCAATATTAAAGGTGTATTTGAAAATGAAAAAGATATAGAGAAAAGAAAATTTGGAAAATCAAAGAAAAATAAAGGAAATGACATTATGTGAAAGAAGATATTTATTAAAAAATAAAGTAAAGAAAATAATAGATAAAATTTTTAGATAAAAAATATGAAATAATAGTTCAAGATATAGATTTTTAATAGAAAAAATAAAATTAATAAGTAGTTAAAATTTCAAATTATGTCCAAAAATGTGTAAAAAAGAGAAAAAAGGTGAAAAGCTTTTCATTCCTTTTTTTTCTTTGTTTCTAAATACACAATAAGAGTGTATTTGGTAATGAAAAAAAATAGGCAAAAAGCTTTTCCACTTTTTTTTAATCTATTTTAATGCACCTTTTATATGATTTGATATTTTAACTTCTCAATAACCTTAATTTTCTCATTAACATATATATATATTAATTATTATTTTATATATTTCTACACAAAATCCTATCTATTTTATTTATATTCATTTTATTTTTAATTATTACCTTCTATCATATTACATCACTCTCTCTTTCTTTACCTAATCTTTTTCCCATTCTCAAATCCGACCTGAGAGAATAAATTAAATGAGGGGCAAGAGGGGTATCTTGAGAATCTGCAATCAACATGGGCTGAATTAACATAGTACTTACAAAATGGTCCGCAGCATAAAAATGTGTTGGGGTTGGGGTTGGGGTTCAACTAACCTTCAATTGGTTAGCATACATCTGGAATATTGGTGCGACAGTCTGGATACACATTGCACTGGTTACACTATCCAACAAAATTCAAAGGCAATCCAATTCAAAAGATAGAATACATGACTTCGATACAGAATAATCCATTTAGAAATACAACATTTCTTCAAAACACACAACAACCACTAAACTACTGTCCTAAATTAGTACGCAAGGACTGCTTGAATTCATATTATCCCCCTGCATCAGATGATGTAGCGAGAACCAACATGCATTTGAAAAGGAAATTGTAAAAATACCCACTTCAGAATGCACGTTAATATTCTCTTCCACATCTTGATGAAAACCATCTTTAGTTCACAACCCTACAGTTCTTGCGTATCTGTCCAGCAGAGCCAGTTAAAGGGCTAATGTTGCCCATCTTGATCATGGAGTTGGCGAAATCCCTTAAGAAGGTTGCCATGTCATTGCTGTAAGTTTCGACAAGAGCTCTTGCCGTGGAAGCAGAGTCATCTTTTACGTAGAGTTCCTGATCAGAGGTAAGGAGGCCCTTTCCATTAAGAAGGTTCTTGAAGTAATGGTTGTCGAAGAGATCGGTGGAGTTACGATCTAGTGCAGTGGTTCGGTTGCCATCGTCGGTCTGCGGGCATAGCCTCTGAAGATCTGTTGCCATGTCTGCGTCCATGGTGGGATCCACTGGGCTGGTGCTGCTGAAGTTGAAGAGCCTTGAGCTGAAGGTCGCGCACCTTGCTTGACCGATTGTGTGACTACCTGTGCATATGGGCAGGAAAATTTCTCAGTAGTACTCGTGGATTTCACTACAAGTTATTTAGGAAAGAACATTTTTCGTTGCTAAAAGTCGCTCCTCGTTTTAACTTCCACCTTTTATTTTCCGGTAATTTTTGGATTGTGTCTAACGTTGATGGTTGGTTTGATTCGCAAGAAAGGAAAATTTCCATAGGAAAAAAATCCCCTGTTATGATTATTGCCCTATTAACTTTATATTTTTATCATTATTTATTTCTTTAATTAAAAGTTTATTTATTTTATCATTATTTGCTTTCACTAATGTTATTAATTCATCAAGATGAATGGTTTGCATTACTCACACCAGTGGCACATGCCATCAATGACAATCATATAGTTGTGCACGTTATTTCAGGAATGTGGTTGCACTAACCTGATAAGGCCACGACGTCAGTGATGTCGAGGCCGACTGCAGCGAACTTTGCAGTGATGTTGCCGAGCGACTCGAAAGGGCCGGGCAAATTAGTACTAGCTCCTGATTGGTTGGCTGCTAGTCCATCCCTCCTACCAAGGAGAACTTTCCACGTTGGTCCACCGCTCTGCCAGGAGATTAAATTAGAATTTAGCCCTTGCTATGCCATTTCAATGACCCATAAGCATGCAGCACGCGTGCCACCAGTTCCATAGGCATGACAGAAAATGACATGATACGATCTCCTACTATTGAAAATTGTATGCATCCACTGATCTAACAACTAATTTTGAATGAATAAGTGGTCCATTGCACTCCTTACTAGTGATAAGTTGAATAAAATTACCTTATTATGTGAGTGGACCACCCCTTTTTTATTATTATTACAGGCCTTCCTAATGCAGTCATGTGGAAAATCATACTCAATCATGGTCTTTTTTCTCCTATAAATTCATTCTCTTACAAGTCCCAAAAACAGTTATGTGGGTGTCACATAAATTTTTATAGTAGTTCAAAAATTTAATATTAAACTTGGATATATATGAGGAAAATGTGATTATGAAATACATGTAGGAAATGAAAATTGCAAAAGCTAAGCAATATGGTATTTTTAGGGGTGAGTGAAACGAGGAAGACGTACGAAGAGAACAGCTTCGCGAGCAGCTATGGCAAGAATATCGGCACATGACACCACTCCACTGCATTGGCTCTCCACTGCACTCTTGATTGTGTCGACGACGTCGAATCCCCGAGCTGAGTTCAAATTGGCAAGTGCGAACTTCTCCCCATCGCTTCCATCCAAAAGCACCGATCCATCGCATCCCTGTTCATGAGAACTTAAATTAATGAAAGGAAATATTCAGCAGTTTTCCACATGATACCATGTTAATTTGCAGCCTCAGTGACTTGACTCCGAGCTAATCTGGGCTAAATCAAATTCGGAGGTTAAAGATCAACTTGGCTGATTGCTACATGGCCTGTCACTGCCTTTAACACGTGCTTGTAAGGCAGTTTTGGGTTTTTTTCATTTTTAAATGCCCAATAAATTCCCATGCATCGTATAATTAGCTAATCCAATGTTATGATTTTGCTTCACGATGGTAAATTTCAAACAACTCGTTTGATACCTAGTTCACAATGTTAAGTGCACTACCCTTCTCCATATGTTATTGTTACCATAGGTTAGTAATTATTTAGTCTCTTTGGACGCATTAAGAAATATACTCTTTTCTATCCTTTTTTTACTTGATGTGACACCTTTAGTCATCCCTATAATCATGTTGTTTCTTATTATAATCTATATTTTAATTATTTCTTATTAAAAAGTCTATATTACTTATATCATCCTCTAATATACATTTTTAATACACTCTATCCTAACAGAGCCCTGCATATGGTTAAGGACTGGACCTGGCCCGATCTCATAAATAGTCCAAAGGTGTGTAGGTTTGGGAAGTCTTGTAACCCATTAAACTTTTAAGGGCTTGGCGACTTGGGTCAGGCCAGGCAGGATCGTGGATTGCCTCCCTGTTTACAGCGCATACATCAATCGTTTTACTCTCATATGATAACATTGACCTTTCATGCCTCCAAAGAATTTTAAACTTGACTTTAACTCGAAAGAATGTAGAAGCTTCCATCAGTAGCCATACACTTAGACTACTATCCTTTATTAATCCATTCCATCTTAAAAGGCGCACAAACCTGTGGAATATGACTTATCAGTGTCACCAAGCTATTTGCATGGGTGGACCCACATAATCACTTCTCTAATCATTTTGTGAGTAGAGGAAGTTGATATGAATAAATAATCCGACCACACTAACTGATATTTTAAGCTATTAACATGAATAAAGATTGGATCGATGGAGTGGGATTCATTAACACCTTATTCAAGCAGCAACTCGTTCTATGGACCCTAATTAGTCAGGAAATTAACGAACACTGGATGAATAAGATGAACTCTATGCAAATAGTTGGATAATCACAGTCATAAGATTAAAAGAATGCAATCACAATGGCATCATCCATGTCCCAAACCTCTCTTGTAATTAAGTGATAAGGTACATTAGTAATGTAAGTACATTAGGAAGGAGATTGTATTAAAAAGTAAAGTAGGGATGACATCAGTAATGAAGAATTTTTAATAAAAAATAATTAAAAATATAAGTAATTATAAAAAAAATGAGTTGTTATGGTAGTTAAGATATCACTTCAGTCTCAAAAAATATGTAGAGAATAGTTTATTGCTAATGCATTCAAACAAAGCCAAATTAGCAAAACAATCTTGAAACTGAAGCCAAAAATTAAACTCACGTTAACAAAACAGTCATGGAAATGAAGCCGAAGAAGAGAAGCCCCCATACGCATTTCTCTTTTCATGGCTTCCTTAATCTGTCGCCTCACTATCTGGAGTACATTGGGACATGTTGAATGGTAGAAATCGGCGGTTAATTGAGAGGTTGCCACTACACTTAGGCACAACATTACAGTGACCACCATCGAGAAAGGAATCAAAATCCTTCTACATTTCTCCATCTTTCCCCAACAAAGAGGCAAAGCTGCTTATTTTAGAGGAGTAGGGAGAAGAAGTAATGTAGGAGACTTGCTTGAACATCACCCAAAAGGGGGATTTTATAGCCATGGATTGAGAGATTTTAGCTAGTAAAATGGATTATTTAATTATAATCTAATTTTTAAGCTAAGTGCTAAGGAGTTTGGCTGCCAAAATTTGGCTGTTTCTCAGCACCAAATTATCTAGCCCACATTCAAGCTCCAACTGGTGTTATCGTTTTTGGTGGCTGATTTAATAATGCCGACTGACCATAGTGATGGCAGTCTTTATCAATTTGCATTTGAATTACCATTCAAGTACATCATACAGCATTCATATATCACTAGTGCTCATAAAAGCTATCCTTTAAGCTCGCATTAGCGTATACGGTTTGATCATTGGTAGGTCACATCCATATATTTAATGCATATTCATGTATTTGAGGCCACGGCAACATGCATTTCAAGTAGATATATATCATGTGCATGCATTGCCACTACAACACAAATACACAAATGCACTATTTATATGCAACCATTTTTTGGCTGCATATACTATTAAATGCACCCAACGTTGGTTGCATTTATTATTATATGCAGCTGCGGGTGCATTTAATAGTATATGCATTTGTCAATAAACGATTGCATATAATATTATATGTAGCCGACCGAAAGCTGCGTATAATATTATATGCAACTGTCAATAAACGACTGCATGTAATACTATGTGCAGTCGTTTTGCGTGGCATGTTTGACTTGTATTTGTTGTCTCATTGTGAGTGCTATTAGACCAAACAATTGCATGAGTGAACATTAATAAACTCAGCCATTTAAATATTCCCCACATGTACATTCACCCTCACAAAATAATGTGAAGATATAGAATGTTAACTTGACAACTGCATGTCTTTTGGGTGACTTGTGAACCAACCGTTTTATTAGTGCTTTAATGCTTTGGTAAAAGCCTTATCAAACACTGGCATTGTTAGAAAGTGCTTTTCTTATACTTCTTCACACACTTGTTAGAAAGTGTTTTTCTTATATCTTAAAAAAATTCACGGAGTGTTTTGATTTGAAGGAAAAGAGGCTAAGAGATTATTTTTGATAACAGAAATGCAAAACCTTCATTTTTTTCTTTCTATATTGATATTATATTTAACTAGCTATAAATATAATATATTTTCAATTATTACTTCTTTATATAAAATGTCTATATATTAAGTTTTTATTCACTTTATAACTAAAGACAAAAAAATAAGGAGAGACAACAATTTAGTAATGATAATGAAGCCAATTACTTAGAAGAAATTATGAGATGTAGCTCACACTACAGAAACAAGATATTACAGACACACGTCCAGTTATAACACCCAATCACAGTTGAAGATTCAACAAATTGGCTAGGTCAAGAAGTATTTTACACTATAAGAAAATGTGATCAAGAACATCTCTCATCACCCTCTACCTGTTAAAAATCTAGAGAGGCAGATAAGTCACCAGCAACTATAAAAAAAGAGCATTTTCTCTCTCAAAAGACAAAAAAAAAATGCAAAAGAGATGGAGAAGCTGTTGCTACAAGCCCTACCATCTCTTCCCTCCAAGCAAGCGTCTTGGAAAAGAGTGCAGAAACTATTGTCTTAAGACTTTCCTTCATCTCTCCTTCGGCAACATCCATTTTCCAACATCATTATGGTTAAAAAAGAGCCTATCACCACATCCCTCCTAAGCTTGAATATCCCTTTTGCATTGGAACATGTTATAAATTATCCACAATATCTCTTCTATTTTAGCTTCCCCATGGAAACGAATTATAAGTCGAATCAGACATCTTAGGGAGTTTAAAATAAGAGTCTAATTCCTCCTTGCATTTGAATAAGTGGCAACTCCAATCTATTATTCATTTTGTCTAAGATATGAATGAAAGTTTCATCTTTTGATAGATGAAACCATCATGGTTTTTCTATTTTATTTGTAAGCATGAGTTTGCATAATCATTGATAAGCATATATGATGCAGGAGGATTTGAGTCAAATGATGCTAAGTTGTCAGATGTCATGTTGTTAGCACTGAGATACCTTGAGTTAGCAGATTAACACGAAGTTGGTAAGTAATCATAATCTTTTCTTAATTGGGGCAATTTTGGGTGCGATTTAGTATTTTGATTATAGCTTTGGTTACGAATATCAGAATCACACGTATATGACCCCAATTCAGAAAGAACTTTTCGGCGCAAATGTGATGACCATCATGCTTTGCTTGGTGCGTATCTTTTTTTAGGTCAAATTTCACTGTTTCCCCACCGAATCTCCTTTTTTAGTTATTTTTTTATGATAATATTTTATTTATCATTTAGAAAGTGATTTTGAACCTGATTTCTATATTTTTGGCAGATCACTTTTTTTATTAAGCATTTCTTTTTGGCATGAATATTGGGATTATGCTATTTTTGGTAAAATTCTAATAATGATGAATTTTAGCTATATAGCCTGGTTTGTGGGCTGATTTTTGACATTCTTGAATTGCATAATTTTGAATTGAATGTCAAAGGTGTATCTATATGTTTTGAGCAATTCTCTTGTACTTCTATCCTGTAAATTATCTACTAAAACTAGCCTACAAAATAATCATTATTCTATCTAGCGTCAATATACCATCTAATTGCATCAAATCTATTATTCATTTCACCTAAGATATGAATGGAAGTTTCAGCTTTTGACACATGAAATCATCATGGTTTTTCTATTTTATTTGTAAGCATGAGTTTGCATAATCATTGATAAGCATATACCATCTGATTGCATCAACTTCATCCTACATAAACACCATGATCGGTTACAACATTTCAAGTATGTTTACATTCTATCTATTGCAAAAAGGACATAGCTAACTGTCCACTCACCTGTCCATTTTAGCCCACCCAAAGAATGATCCATAGTAGCATTTTTATCCAAGGGAGGTGCTAAAGATACCTAATATTCCTAAACCACTAAAATACTTTCATACGTGCAGGTGATCAGTAGATGGATGCTTGCTCTGTCACTAACCATATAAATCAAATTATCTTACCACCTAAACCAACTAGTGGCTAAAGTTCACATAACATTAATATTCGTTATTCGGATAGATAAAATCACTGATAGCTCAAGCTTTGCACCCATTCTATGCCTGAAGCGAATAGATTCAAAATCGCTGAAGGATTCGTGTTGAAAATCCTAGTCACATTAGGACGAAATGGGTGGATTAAAGCATGGGAAATGTTTAGTTCTAATTTGATTTTAATCATGATCGAGAAACCAGTAGGATGTTTGGTGAAGCAAAAACCTGATGGACTATATTAGAAGAATAAAAATTTTAGACAAAATAAACCGTGTCAAAGAAAACTGCGCTACCAATGCGCACAATCATGTAAAAATATTTTTCATTGTTATTAACATGAAGAATTCTAATTAAATTTATTGAAATTTCTATGTAACTGAACTTTATGTTGTGTGCACAGCAGAAAAATGTTCTTTATGTTAAATGCCTGTAGTTTTTGGTCTCATTTTAACAGGTGGTACTGTGTTACAGGCTCTAATCTACATGATACAGGCTGTTTAATTCATTTATTATGAACTTAACAGAAGGAAATTCTTACACCAACTAATTGGCCAGATTCAACCTAAAACCGGGTAAGGGCTTCCCATAATCCGTTCTTATCTTTCTTCTTGAAAGAAAAATTAAAATATCATACAGGCTTGTATGTCAAACCTGACTTTGTCAATCTAACCCATCAGTGATATTGACTAGTATTGGTCAGCACATATGCAATGTTTGGATGATGTGGAGTGAAGGCAGATGATTTTTATTTCAATGCCACATTGTGATAACATTTTTTTTAGATCTAGTGCTCCCACCACCACAGTTACAGCATTTGTTGTAGGACTCTGATACGTAGAAAGTGGAACCAGTCAATCTTGATTTCCAATTAAATCCAAGTGGCATTGCGTGGGCCGCCATGAAAGAAATTGCAGGCATGATGGATTTCAACCATCCAATGAACAGCTTGAGCATTGGAAGGCCATTTTTAGGATTTTCTTATGTCATCACAAGTATGTTTTATAGCTGGTGGATGACCAGTTTCCACCTCATAGTGGATGTGGATAGGAGTTGCAGAGGCTTCGTATGTTAAATGGGTTAATTTCATCCTACAGTGATCAGCCAATTTGATCTTTTCTCATGCATATAACCTAAATACACTTCTAACTTTTAAGTATGTAGGACTTATACTCTCTTTAAAGTTCCCTCTAATATCTAAACCCAACAAGATAAACACACATGGCCTGAGATGAGGGTATAACAAAGAGGGGAAATAGAATTTATATTGAATGGAATTAGGTTTGGCATTAATATTGTTAGGAAAAATCTTACAAAAACAACAAAGTAATGCAGAATAACGAAAGAATAAAGTAGACACAAATCTTATATGGATACTTCTTTCAATAAGAAGGGAAAAACTATGGGTAAGGATTAGGATAATTCACTATAAAATGAAGTTACAAAGAAGAGGGAACTTTTATAAATCTCTGAAACCCAATACACCCCACAATGTTAAACTCTTTCTAAAACTGAGGGAATTTTCATAAATCCCTAAAACCTAATACAGCCCACAATATTAAACTCTTTCTAAAACCTAAATCCTCATCGATTGAAAACATGAGAGAAGTGAAAACCATTCTCACTAAATGCGTAAGGCTCTCTCTATTTATAATGATGAAAGAGAAAATCCTACATTAAGTGTGATACAGAATTTAGATTGGGTTAGGATATAGAAACAAAGATGGAGTAGAAAACTAAACCTAACAGGGCAGGGATGACTAATCCAAGTCATATCTTAACAAATCTCTACCTTCACTTATATTTAAGTCATATCTTAAAACCTCAAAATTTTCCACCTTATCTATGAGCTATTGCTCAAAGACTAAAAACCTCAACCAAGCTTGAATAATATGTAAACTTGGTAATCAAAAGAGACTCTTGTCAACATATGTAGCATCTCATTCTTTTCAACAGAGTCATTTTTGCAACTTGTTCTATGTCAATTACCATAATTGAAAATTGATTTTACAATCAAACTTCTTGATATTAAACTTAAATGTTGTCAAATAAATGTCTAAGAAACAACTAGGCTTTGTTACTGGTTTGTTAGAAAAAATCCTATGAAAACAACAAAGTAATATAGCATAGCGAGAGAATAAAGCAAACACACATTCTATGTGGAAAACCCTTTCAATAAGATGGGATAAATCACGGGCGAAGGATCAAATAATTCACTATAAAATGGGTTTACAAAGAAGAGAGAACTCTTATAAATCACTAATACTCAATATACATCACAATATTAAACTTTCTCTAAAATCAAAATTCTCACCAATTGAGAATAAGAGAGAAGTGAAAACCATCCACACCAATGTTTTCAAAACTGGTAATTGAACCAGTAAGGCATCTTGTTCGCAGTCCAACCGGTCAGTTCAACCGGTTAAACTGTTTTTAATTAAAAATAATACAATATAATTTTAAAAAATCTAAACTATAGATCTTAATTTAAATATATAGATCTTTTGTATAATAATATTCTATTTTAATTAATCATTTTATTTTACTAATAATATTCAAATAAAAAACTTCTCACCATTGAACCATAAACCAGGCTAGATTGGACTGGTCAACTAACTGGTTCCCGATCGAACGATCTAACCAATTAGTCCGGTCCGATTTTGAAAACACCAATTCACAATAAATGCACAAAAGCTCTCTCTACATAGAGAAACCAACATTAAGTGAGATACAAAATTTAAAGTGGGTGGTTTAGGAAGAAACCAAGTTAGGGTAGAAGACTGAATCTAATAGGATAGATATAACTAATCTAGTCATATCCTAACAAATACCATATTTAATAGGCCATGTCCTACTAAAATGACTAACTAATTTAGAAGATCTTTTCCTATACATAC
>JAYJMB010006331.1:0-11147 GCA_036873735.1 Pouteria campechiana | reverse complement strand
ACAATATGCTTAATACACTCATTCTTTACAAAATATGAATCAAATATCCTATCCATGCTTCTAAAATCACGTATACTTATGAGGACAAATGTATTTAATTTGTAATGAAAAATGTCAAAGTTTCAAAAAGTAGCAGAATTCAAAAACTCAAGTAGAGGATGGTAGCCGCCTGCCATACCGCCTACCAATAGATAGACGGATGACTCAAGACCAAAGCCTAGAAAGCAAATAGCCTGGCATGTCCCTAGTTGCCTGTGCCTCTTGCCTAAGAACATAGCCAGTATGGTAGCCTCCTGCCATATCGCCTGCCAAGAGACAATAAGGTACACTTGGAAGAAAAGCTAGAAATTGACCGCAGCTGCATTGCCCAACCACCTGCCGATGCTCAACAGTCAAAAATTTAAACATTGCAAGTGATGTGACTTCTATGCTTCTCATCCAATGATTATGCTTTCAATATCTATTTAAGGAGCAATTGAGGGATGTTTGAAAAATAAGAAAGAGACCACTAAAAGAGAAAATAAAATAAGAAAAAGAGAGAAATCTTCTTATAAATTCTAAGGCCAAGATCTACCACTTCCATATTCCAAAAGAGCTTTCATTCTTAAATATCCTTTAAGGCCAATCTCTCTACAACATAAGGAAAGAACTTTTGTACCAAGAAGAACTACATCTAAGGTCTTCCTCAACGCTCAACAAGAAACACATCAAAAAGTGTAATTGTTCATTTCATTTGCAGAAGTTGCTAGTTAGCTTAAAAACCAATGTTAGAGTTATTGGTGAGCTTGTGAAAACCAACATTGTTAGAGTTGTTGGTAACTTGTGAAAACTAACATTTGTTAGAGTTGTTGGTAAGCTTGTGAAAACCAAGATTATTAGAGTTGTTGGTAAGCTCGTAAAGATTAACATAGTTTGTTTCTAGTGAGCTCGTTAAAACTAGCGTATGAGTTCTTCGTTAGCTCAAGAAAATCAAGTGTGATTCCACAAAAGATTAGTGAAACCTGAGTGCAATAAGTAAAGCTAACTTAGAAAGTGGAGCAGGTGCAAATAGAGGGCCCGAACCACTATAAATTGTACGTGCTATCAGTGCTTGATCTTTCTCCTATATTCTTACTTGGTTTATCCATTGCTTCATGTAGGAAATCATGAAACAATGAAGCAATATCCTTAAGAAAAAAGAGAAAAGAAAAATGATCAATCTATGAAAGCAAAAGAATTGTCAATAAAAGAACTACCTCAAACCAAAGAGGAGCATTCTCAAGAAGAGATTGAAATTCAAGAAGAAATTATTGAATCCCAAATTCAAATTGAAGAACAAAAGGATGAAGTAGTTGAGGATTCCTCTCAAGTTAAGGAGAATCTATCTGAATAAAATAAAGATGATCAAGAAGAAAAAGAAGTAAGAAAAAGGAAGAGAAGGACAGTTGTAGAAAGAAGAAAGAAAGAGAAGAAGTATCTTACACTTAAGAACTTAAATAATTTCTTCTCACCAAAGAACTATAAAATAAAGAAGGAAAGTGAAGAAAAGATGAAATACCAAGTTCCTTCAAAAGACAAAAGGTTTCTTGGCACTGGTTGAAGAAAAATGTATCCTATGAAGTCAAGGAAGACATGGTAAGTGTAGGTATGACACTCAAACCAAATTTTTTATTATCTATATTTTGTGTCTTTTTTTCTTTTATCTCAAATATAAATTGACTTTAGAGTTCAACATAAAAATATACATATATTTCATATTATAAAACTATAACAAGACTGTAAACTCCAAAAACCCCTTGAAATAGGGCTTGCCAAAGAAGCACATAATGTATCTAAACTTTAAAACATTATACAATCATATTATACATTTATAAATCCATGTCTAAAAAAAGTTTATCAACTCAAATTTTCATGATATAATTCATAAATATTCAATGATAGCAAATTTGGAACAAAATGCTTTCATACATTGAGAAGAAGTTGCCTCAAATCCCAATAAGCTTAAAAGGAATTCTTTTGGAAGCTACATCAAAAAATAATTATATATTAATAAACTTTAAGTCTTAATAAAAAGACAAACACTACAAGTTATAAATGATTAACTATTTTTAGTAAAATATGAATTCAAACCATTAAAATCCAAATGATGCAATCATGAAATTTAAACAGAGAAACTCCACATAAATAATATAAGCAATGAATAATCTGCCCAAGATAATGTAGTTCATTTTTTGCCAAGTAATCTAATTTCTTTTTGCATACCATGGTGCTAAATAGAATATTGCATTGATTAAAATATTATATACAGAACATATCTATTTGGGCTCATTATTCATGAAAAAGTGCAAGAATGTTCTAAATGTATGCAATTTAGATGAAATGAAGAAATTTTCTTTTAGAAGCAAAATCAAAACAACTACGTCCAAAGATATAAAAAAAATTAAAGTTTAGTTTTCATGGAAAAGAAGGAAGCTTCGGAGGTAGCATCAGAGAAGTCAACGTGATGCTTCAGAGGCTCTCAAAAATATCTTCGGAGGCTCTGAAAAATATCTTTGAAGGCTTTGAAAAATGTCTTCAGAGGCTCTAAAAATTATCTTCTAAGGCTACGAAAATGTCCCATTGGAGGCACCAAAAGCGTAACTTTGGAGGCTCCAAAATGGCACAACAAGGCAGCACTAAGTGGCATTTAACGAAGCATTCTTAAGTAGTCAAAAAAATGAGAGAAAGCTACAACAGCTAAGATATTTTTCAAGGCTCACAAAAGAATATTTGAAGCAACAACAATTCCAACTTACAAGTGCTGAAATGAAGATTCAAGTTTAGCATCTTCACTTATGAGCTCAACTGCAAGCATCTACAAAAGAAGTATTGAAGGAAGATAAGTTGCTCAACTTGATGATTTTGTTAGATAATCATACTTTATATGTCTATATACTATAGATGTATCTAAAACAAATGAGATGATTACATTAATTGAGCTAAATCATTTGAGATAAAACATTCTAAATATCAATATATGAAATTGAGTAATCCAAAATATTGTTACAGTCCTAAGGCATAAATTAAGCCTATTTGGGAAACCTCACGGTTTAAGGTCTCAAATAGGGATTCTATTTCATTCTTTCTGTAATTATTATTAAAGTTTGAATCATTATGAATAAATCAATTTGGATAATTATATAAACTTTGATGAATGCTCAATAAAAAAAGCTTTTATGCTATTTCATTTAATACAATATCACTGTTATTTATGATTATGATGATTAAGCATGCTTAAGTTAAAATTATACAAATATGTATATAATATGTTTTCTTTTGTACTTAATATTGAAGATATTTAATATGTATGACATGTTTAAAAGTGCTTAATATTTGTAATGTTGGATTAGACAATCATAAATTCTAGAATGACAAATTAAATATATAACATTGGGATAGAATAAGATAAAAATTTTAAATTCAAACTTCTTCGAACATTTTTATTGGAGTGATATCACTTGCTACACAAGGCACCCGCGATGCTAAGCGCCTTCACTCATAGCCACTTGCCATTTTGAAATTCTTAAAACTCGGTGCATCGAATAGGGCTTATTCCCATCCCTTCTTTCTTTCCTAGCCTCTTGTGACTAAAAGGGACAAGTGCCTACAATTCCTAAGCCTCCATTAGAGCCATTTCAATAAGCTTCTACCTTTTCCATTACATTCCGACATCTCAGTGGCACCTAAAAAAGGAAGATATTTTCAATAAACTATCTTCAAGTATAGCCTATACATCTGCCCACACTTAGATGAGAATAAGAGACTTGACCATTAAGCTTAGGATGCTTAGAAAAGTCTTAGAAAATATGTTCATACCTAAGCTTGGAGGAACAGAGCAAGTTATGGCAAATAAAGCCAAAGTTTTGTGGAAATGTAAACCTATCAGAAGCTCAGCTTGCCAAACCTCATGTTCACTGCATTTGGGCACTTACCATAGATAACAGACCACATAGTTTCATATGGTGTATGGATGACAAAAATCTTGTGTATTTTCATGTTCCAATCAATGGGGAGTCTTGCAAACACATCTCTACATTAAATAAGGACTATGTCGAATCAATACTTCTAAAGAGAATGAGAATCAAGTTCTTAGAATATGTGGTAGAAATGAAGGAAAAGATGAAAGAGAAATGGAGGAAGATGATGAGGAAGACAATGAGAAGAGTGATGAAAATGAAGAGGAGGAAGAAGAAGAAATGGGTGAAAGACAGCAAACAACTGACATAAGCAGTCCCATTGCAGATAGACAGTGCTCACCTCCCAGAACTTCACCTAAAGTCATTTTTCCAAGGTCTTCTGCATATGCTTTGTTGTCTCTACAAGTAATGGAACTAAGAAAGGAAATAGGGGAACTAAGAAGAGAAATAAAGGAATAAATAGGAGAGTTGAGAAGAACACAAGAAGGGATAGAAAAGAAGATAGATATTCTTCTCTCTCGGTTTGGGACTTCCCATCCTACACATAGAGCTAATCCTACTTTACTTGTTAAGGATCCAGAACCTACTTTCAACATAGAGGAGATTACTTCCATCAGAGACACCACTCAGGAGGAGCCCACTTCTTCTAGACCATCTATAGATCCTCATACCTCTTAGAGAGATATTAATCCTTTTAGTTATACCTTTTCGAGAAAAGCATAACTCAGATGTTTTAAGTATTTCATGATCTCCATCTCTCTCTCTCTTTGAAAATGTAATGAACAGTTACAAATCAAGTGGCATCAGTTTATAATGTGAATTTTTGTTCATGGAAACAATGTTTATTTCTGACTCTAAGTTTTATGACATAAGTGTTTAATTATGCAATATGATTTAGGAATTTCTACATTCATATCTATTACATTTTGTTATGATAATCCATATCACATTAATAGTCCATTACATATTGCTTAATCTACAACCTGAGAATGGAAAACGAACCATTAACAAAAACTATTTTGGATGTATGAGAAAACTAAATGAGAAATTGTGATGATAGAATTATGAAATTTCATAATATGAATGTATGTTTATGTAATATGATTTAGATTTATCTAAATATGATGAGATAACTGATTCATTTCCTTAACAGCTCAAGCTTTTAGTCAAAATGATTAGTGCTGAGGCCCTGAAAATTGGAATCATATATGAAATGATTCAGGAAAATAGATTAAGAATGCTTAATCCTAAAGCAATATCTATTATCACTTATTGTACAACCTAGAAAAATGGAAAACAAAAATCATAAATGAAAAATATTTTGGATATTTTTTATAAGAATGTGATGATGTTAATCTATAGAGATCTAAGTTCCACAGTTAGAAATGCTTACATTATATGATTACAATGAATAAGTAATCCAAAAATATTTATATGGTAATTTCATAGCTTTTTCATAGAATGAAATGTTTGAAATAGCTATCAATGATCCATAGACATATTATGATTTTAAAATATTTTGGTAAAACCTATGCTTGTGTTATAACAATCCATACTTGTGTCATGATTTTGATGAATGGATGTTTTACAGATAGTCTATATGATTTATATCTATTTATCATACATGGTCTTGAATTGTTGAATGTTTGTCTATCATGAATTTGAGTATTTGAATGACTATATACTTAATTTATGAGTGTTTGTTTAAAAGCTCTTTAATAAAATTTATGTAATGTTTGAATGTTGCCCTACCATGAATATATTTTTTCTATTGATGTAATATCATGATCACTAGTATGCTTAAACATTTTATTCTTTAAACATTTAAGAAGAGAAGTCTTTTAAGCCACCAATGAAAATGATGTAAATAAAAAAATATAAAAAATAAAAAAAACTTAAACTGAAAGAAGATCTATTTGAATACACATCTCCCATGATATAGCATTTTGATAATGACAAAAAGGGGGAAAAGTATGGAAAAGAAGACTTGCGATAAGCATGGAGAAGAATTGAAAGTGTGGAGAAAATATAGAACTTGTAAGAAGCATGGAAAAGAAGACTTGCGATAAGTATTAAAAAATATTCAGGCAATAATATATAAAAGTCACCAAAAGCAATAGAGGGAATATAAAAAGGAGTTGAAATATATTTAAAAGACTTATCAAACATATAAAAGTATTGTCATGACTCAAGCCAAGAAGAAGACAGTTTTAATATGTCATGACCAGTATCATTATCCATGTAATTACAAAATTCAAATTAGTCAGGTGGAGTTTGTTATAAAAAGTGAGAAATATGTAGAAAATTTATAGTTCTTCATATGTCATGAGAAAACTTATAGTTCTTCATATGTCATGACTAGTGCCAAATTCTAGATGCTTACAAATTTTTATTAGTTAGGAGGAGTTTGTTCTTAAACCATTAGCATGTTCTTTATTGTCTTCAGTAAGTTTTTTCATCATCAAAAAGGGCTAGAATATTGAGTCATATATGTATTGTGATAGAATGATGATCCACACATATATTGTATATGATTTTGATGACAAAAAATCTTATACTAAACATGCATTATGCTAATGATATTGCTTATATTAGAAAACTAGAAATAGAACTATACATGTACCTATTATGTACAATTCATGTTGATCCATGTGCATAAATTAGTTACTTTATGATGATAATGATCACATGATTGTGATAATTAAAACATTGCATAAAAGTTGTATCTGAATTACTCATGTATGCTATTAGAACACTTTTGAAGTATTTCAAAAACTTTAATAGTATTTCAGAAGTCATTTCTATATCCTAAGAAGTCCTAAGGTAATTCCTCAGAAATTATAAGGTTTTTACTTTAAGTAGTTTTAGAAACTCTGAAACAACCCTTTTATTATATTCAAGATTAGAAACTCTGAAGCTCGTTAAACCTTTGAAATTCTAACATTTAATTAGCTCCTCTAAGCATATATCAAAAACTCTAAAGAATTTCTTCAGAGGCTCTGAAGATCGTACTTAACATATTTTAGAAACTTTGAAACCAATTTTCTACCATTTTGTTTGTAAATTTAATTATACATGCTTCAGAAGAGAGTATAAGTATTCTATTATATCCTCCAACTTCCAACAGCAAGCATACATGCATACTTTGCTATGATTTCAAATGTTCTGTTATAATATGAAATTGTCATAATCCACAATGCATTCATCTCTATTTATCTTTCAAGAATCTCTTTTATATTTTGAAAAACAAAGAAAAAGAATCATATGATCCATTATGAAATCAACCTTATTAATCATATGTTGGATCATTTATGAATATATACATGTTAGACATGAAAGTATCAACTTATGAAAGAAAGAAATTGTAATTGGATGAGTTTATACAAAACATGTAGATTAAAGCAAATATCTAGGCTTCACAATGTATGTATATCATGAATGGATAATTATAGAATGCTTAATGCACTTCAAGGAAACATATGTATGATTAATCAGGTATGTCTTCATGAATAGAGAAACATGAAACCATCATTAGTAGATTTAAGAATAACAACTTGCTTAAATGTACTTATCTTTCTCAAAGCATAAAATTTATTTTGGCTATCATGATCTACAACTTATAAAAATTCATTTTTGGATATTCATATATGAATAATTATTTTTGTATATTTTGTCTTTACATAGTATATACATGAGCTTCAAAGAAATCATAGGTGTATGAACAAATGAATGAGAATATGCTTAATACACTCATTCTTTATAAAATATGAATCAAATATCCTATCCATGCTTCTAAAATCATGTATACTATATGTGGAGAAATGTATTTCAATTTGTAATAAAAAATGTCAAAGTTTAAAAAGTGGCAGAATGCAAAAACTCAAGTGGAGGAGGGCAACCACTTGGCACGGCCGCCTGTAATACCCCCTGCTAATGGACAGACGGATGACTCAAGACCAAAGCCTAGAAAGCAAATCACCTAGCATGTCCCCAACCGCCTATGCCTGCTTCCTAGGAGCATAGCCGGTATGGCAATTGCCTGCCATACCGCCTGCCAAGAGACAATAAGGTGCACTTGGAAGAAAAGCTAGAAATTGACCGCGGCCGCATTGCCTAGCCGCCTGCAATATCGCCTGGCGCATAACTGCTTGGCCCAGGTGCTTGCTATAGCTCTTGTCGATGCCCAATGGTCAAAAATTTGAACATTGCAAATGACATAAATTCTATGTTTCTCATCCAATGATCAAGTTTTTAAGATCTATTTAAGGAGCAATTGAGGGATGTTTGAAAAACAAGAAATAGGGCAATAAAAGAGTAAATAAAAACAAGAAAAAGAGAAAAATCATCTTGTAAACCCTAAGGCCAAGATCTAGCTCTTCCATATTGCAAATAAGCTTTCATTCTTAAATCTCCTTCAAGGCAAATCTCTCCACAACATTAGGGAAGAGCTTCTACACCAAGAAAATTGCATCTAAGGTCTTCCTCAGTGCTCAACATGATTCACGTCAAAAAGTGTAATTGCTCATTCCATTTATTTCATTTGTAGAAGTTGTTGTTAGCTTAAAAACCAGTGTTAGAGTTATTGGTGAGCTTGTAAAAACCAACATTGTTAGAGTTGTTAGTAAGCTTGTCAAAACCAACATTATTAGAGTTGTTGGTAAGCTCATAAAGTCCAACATAGTCAGTTTTTGGTGAGCTTTATAAGACCAGTGTATGAGTCCTTAGTTACCTCAGGAAAACCAAGTGTGATTCTACAGAAGATTAGTGGAACCTGATTACAGCAAGTAAAGCTAACTTAAAGAGGGGAGTGGTTGCGAAGAGAGGGCCCGAACCACTATAAGTTACGTATGCTATCTGTGCTTGATCTTTCTCCTATATTCTTACTTTCTTTATCCATTGCTTCATTTTGATTAGCATGCCAACATAAAAGAAAGAGGGATTTGATCAAATAGGGGTTAAAGAAGTAAATTTAATAAAACCCAATTCCCCCCCCCCCCTCTTGGATTCTAGCCAATTCTACGGGGAACAACAGAATGAAAGCTCCAGTGAAGCTAAGGAAGAACATGAAGCACAAGTCAACATGCTCACAAGGAAAGATGAAGAATATCACTATACTAGGATCAACTTCATGGCCATTCATGAAGACAAGGTAGTCTCTCGACCTGACCCCTCTAACCTTGAAGAAATGTGGAATGAATTACACCTAGGCTTCAAGGTTTGGAAGGCTAAATATTTTGAAAACAACATGGAGCTCAAAAGAACAAAAATTATGTGCTCTAAGTTAAGAGAAAAAAACTCTAAGCTCAAGCTTAATCAAAATACCATTAGAGAACTTGAGCAAGTCAAGGTTGAAAATAATGCACTAAAGAAGACCTTGATAGCCACCTTATTAAAGTTGAAAACAATAAAGAAAGGTGGAAACTATCAAAAGAAAATAAATAAGAATGTTAAAAGAAAACATGGACCACATAAAAATAAATATCAGTTCCAAAAATAGTTACAATTACTATAAATGCTACATATACACAAAATGAAAAATTAGTGGCACTCAAAAAGGAATCGGTACAAAAGTTTTTTTCCACTAACCCATCTGGACCCATTCCACAAAAAGTGTATCAAAACTCAAAGCCTAACTCTCTCTTTGCAAATGTGCATGACAGCCACATGAAATAGTATGTGTTATATAGATAGTGGTTGCTCAAGGCATACAACAGGGGAAAGTGAGCTAGCTATACATAGAGTTAAAAGCTAAAAGTGGAGGAGCAGTTACCTTTGGAGATAATGGTAAAAATAGAGTACTTGGGATTAGTAATAAGCTCATAATATATCATATTTTTTATATCTAAATTAACATGTTTAAGATCTTCTTTTAATGTTTTTCAGTTGATATTGCACTTAATAGAGTTTGTGTTATTGATATGTAAAATGAAACTGAAGATTACAAAAGATTTTACTTTAAAGTAATTTTTGGGACAAATGGAGGCATATTTGGAAAACCTATTCAACATGAAAGTTTTAGCCTTTATTCTTATCTTTCCAATGCATCAATAATCATATAATTCTAAATTTATATGATAAATTTAGGTCTAAAATAGTACAATTGTCTGTAGAGCTTCATATTCATTTGCTACCTCATTTGACAGAAGGCTCATAACTTATATAATATGGAAGATTCAGACAAAGTGATAAAAATAAAAGTTATAGACACTAAAATTATCTCTCTAATGCAAAAAGAATGGAGTAAACCTAAGTTTGTATAAGAAATTTATGATTAAAAAAGTGGTACTCTCTCCAGAAATCTTTGAAGCAGAATTTTTACTCCGAAGTTCACCAACACAAAAGGTGGTACTTTGAGGGCCATGAATCAAAATAAAAGAAGAATCAAGAGAAGTGATTAACATGAAGATTTTATATATTAAAATTATCTATCTAACCTAATAAAAATCACTCAATGTGGAGTTCATATGAAAAAGTTATGATGATTATACTAAAACTGCTCTGGAACATCAAAAACTCCGAAGCAGATTTTTTCTCGGAAGTTCACTTTAGAGAACTCCAAAGTAGAACAAAAATCTCTGAAGTAACAATTTTTTCTCCAAAGTTCACTTTAGAGAACTCCAAAATAATAATTCAAATTTCTGCTTGATTTTCATGCCTCCAAAGAGCCTAACAAGACACAAAATTTAAAATCAAAGCTTGGAATTGGAAGTACAAGAATTTAATTATTCTTCCATGCATCAGATGTTGCTATTCAAACTATGATTAGCAGTATATTTTTAGCGTTGGAGTCCCACAATGATTAGCAATTGCAATCATCTGAGATATTTTTAAAGCAATTTCCTTTACGTACATTGTTAAAAATTTTTAGAAGTTGTTGCAATTTGCGGAAGGTGTATTTGGAAATCAGTGGTTGTGAGACCCTAAAATTTCTGAAATGGGAAGAACTTGTTTATTGTATGTAAATGAAATGCATACATATGAATTGTAATATAAATGGAAAAACTATGAACAATGTGATAAAGGGAATTGCGTATTATGAAATACAGGTGGAAATTTTAGTGTTAGAGGAAGTCAACATAAAGCATATATGGGCTGCACGTGTTTCTGTGGATTTGCACCGCCGGAGTATTATGTGGGTGTTTGAACGCGTCGCGGAGTGCGCTCAAGAAGTCAGATCAGGCATAGTAAATAATGAGGAAGAAACGAAATGCG
>JAYJMB010006330.1:0-11149 GCA_036873735.1 Pouteria campechiana | reverse complement strand
AAGCTCTAGTTAAGGTATTACTGCAATGGCTGCCTCTTTCATCAATATAGAAAGATTGTTATTAATGCTGGGTGGAGTTAATGCTGGGTGGAGACCAACGATTCATTCTAACCATTGCTTGTCTTTTACTTGTGATAGATAAAGTATCTATTCACCTGTCCATAAAACAAAGTTCTTCGTCTTTGTCTTTCGTAAGTGGCAGATGAATCATCCTTTCTATTGCTGCCAGACAATCAATTGTTCAAGTTATTTGCCTTGTAATTTGTCTATTGCTCGTAGAGGCACAAATGTCTTGTTGCTTCAGTGCTTCATTTGTTGAGTTTGTCTGTTGTAAGTAATAGAAGAAATATTGTATCGCAGATGAGTTTTTTTCACACCTTTGTCTAATGGAATATTTCTTTGCTTTGTCTGTTAACAACAGGCAATCACTGATGAATTCATTGCTTTGCCAGATGGTCCTTGCTTCTTCTGCTTTGTCTATTGATAGCAGACGATCATTGGCTCACTTGTGATAGACGAAGTCTTTGTTTTGCCATACAATTCTTTCTTCTTCGCTTTGTCTATTGATGGCAGACGAAGTTTTTGTTCTATTGGAAGATCTTCACTCCTTTTGCCTTTGTCTGTTCTCATCAAATGAGCATTGGCTCAACTATGACTTGCTTATAATAGATAAAGTCTATTATATACATATTGTCTTGCATCCGTTAGATATAATCTTCCACTTTGACAAATGAATGGAAACAACCAAGTCCTTTTCCTATTACGACACTTCATCTTTTGCTTTTTTACTTACCCAAGCCTTGATGCCATGGAATATGTTTTCTGTGCTTCCTTAAGTCCTGCAACTTGAAAATTTTTATATTTTTGCCACATTATTGCTTGACATTTTTCATTGTAAGTTGCAATATAATTATACATATGAAATTTGTGTAAGTTTTAAAGCATGGATATGTACTTGAAATTATGATTTTGTATCTATAAGCTCATTTTGCTATTCATTCTTTTTCATTCAAAAAGATGTTTCTTTAAGGCACATTTAACATATGATCCATGGCATAATAAACAAGATGGAAAGTAGCATGGATCAAGATGACTTCCCTTCTAGACTTATATAAAGATGTACATACTTTCATAAATGATATTCCTAAGAAGTGCATACATATCAAGCGTCCTATACTAGAAGCATCATTATCATAAATCAAGTCTTAAGACAAGTTTTGTTGCCATTAAAATCATACTGTAATCCCAACATTCTCTTCCTTTTTGATAATGACAAAATTTGAAGACTTGTGATATTTAAAGTCAAGCTAATGAGCCAAAACAAACTCCCCCTACTAATTGAAATGTGAAATCCCATGGAGTTTGATACTTTGACATGTAAATAGGTCATGACATATATGTTTCTATTGTTCTCCTAGAGACATATCATGACATGTCATTTTCATTCTGCCCATCATAAGTCTTTCTTCATTCATCTCCCCCTTTTTGTCAGAATCAAAAAAGGACTTTAGGATGGGGCATGTCTCCCCCTTAATATTGTAAAGAGAGGATAAATAACTACAATTATGAGCATGAGGAAGAATCAATATAGAAAGCTTTCATCAATATGCTCTTCTCTTCAAATTCTTTTTTTGTTCCAAACTCTCCCCCTCTTTATATTAAGGTCATGACTCACAAATCTACATATTTCTCCCCTAGTATTGTTGGGTTCCTAAAGAGTTCATAACCACATATGGATCTTGCTTGGTCTCATACAAAGCATAACTATGAACATAAGATATGATAAGTTTTATATCAATATAATGAACAGATTCATGTCATAAGAAGCTTTAAAGAAATGTAAATGACATTCCAATATACATCAAACCATATATCATTTCAAGGATGTATCAAAATCATAATTCTCATTTAGACACAAAAGGAACCAAATTGATATTCATATTATTTCAAAATAGTTTTGTTCATCATATCTTATAAAAAAGATTACATAAGAAACTTCTCCACATCTTTGTAAGAACAATCACACATTATTTCAGTTATTCAATAGTTATGATATGAGAATCCATGATCTTAGTTGTTGTGTTTGTTTTTCTCATTTGTTTGTGGTTTCTTGATGTTGTCCAATGATGGCAATATTGGATCTCTATCATTTTGATCATTAGGTATGTTCCTTTCTTAAGATGGTAGACTAAGAAATATGAAAGTAATATCTATCTACTTCTTCCAGATTTGTCTGTAGCTCTCTACAAGCAAATTAATAGACGAAGTCAATTTGTCTATTGTGACAAAACCTTGTTTGAGTTATCAAGAGTTGTTTATAACTTTCAATAGACAAACCAACTGACAACGCTTCTTTGTTTGGTGAACAGTGAGAAAAGAACTTCATCTGTTACTAGAAGACGAATTGCTTCATATCTCCAAAGAAAGGTGCTCAACATTTCTCAGCTTTTTACACAACACACCTTCATATGATATACATGTGGATTAAATATTTCTCGAGCTTTCTTAAACTTTTTGAATTCACATGCTTAGAAATTAGCAACTTTTTAGACATATCTTTAGGAATGTAGATTTCGTCTAACCTTAAACTTTAGATCTTCAAAAGCAATTAAATTTCATTGTTTGATCCAAGGGTGTTTTATGAAAAATTCTTCTTTAATTCATCTAAGATCATATTTGCAAAAAATATTATTATTTCTACTTGTAAGGCATCTCATTATGAAACTAGAATAGGGTGGGGCAATCTGAAATAGATATCACTTTTCATGCTCATTCAGACCACACTCATTCAATCATCTTTAGAAATTTATAAGCCTTTTATATATCCTTTTATGCTCAATATGTTCTTTTGCAAATCTATTCATATAATAATTTATGCACCTCATCAATTGAACAAATCTTCTAATGAACTATATCTTAGTTTTCAATATAGGATTTGCTCACTAAGGAATGTTTTGCAAGAGACCACAATATAGACTCATCATATACGTATTGCATTGATTCCTAGCCTTTCATATTTAACTACCTTTCATATTTAATTGCATGCCTTTCTAAGGTCTGATCACTTACTTTGGAATTGAACAATTTCAACTTTCTTCATCTTGATTCCTAAGATGTAACACCTAATTTTCATGATTTCTCATGCTGTAATTTTTTCAAGAAGCTCACTAAGAAAAAATTATTCATAGAGTTTTCTGATTTTCAGTTTCTAACCTGTTCTACCCCTTATATTGATTTAATCATTATGATGAACAAATCATTTTACGAACACATCATTTCATATGTAATAAGCACTTACAGAGTATTCTTTCTATTTCAAATATCAAAGGTTGTAAAAAAAAGAAACTAAGATTACAAAATAAGGTGTTACATTTTGGCAAATTTGCTACTTATGGAGTCATATTTGAAAATTGTGTTCAACATGAAAGTTGTATCCTTTGTTCTTATCTTTCTAATGTATCAAGAATCACTTGATTTATGAGAAATTTATGGATAAAACATTGTAACTATCTCTAGTAGCTGTAACTTAGTTTGAAATTTCATTTTGTCAAAAAGTTGTCACTTTGAGGTGATTCGTGGATTGATAGAGGCTTATTCAGAAAAAGTGTTTTAACATAAAAGTTGTAGCTCTTAAAATTATCTTTCAAATAATCAAGAATGACTTAATTCCAAGTCTAGATGAGAGATTTATGATCAAAATACTAAAACTGCTCTAGATAATGTAGAAATTTCAGATAATGTAGAAATTTCAAATGATGCAGAAAGTGGCTTAGGATGGAATAGACTATTATTTGAATTTCCTCATCATATGATTTATGCTCAAATAATGAATTCACATATATTCACATTCAAAGCAGTCACTTTCAGAGATATACAAAGCATATAAACAAGTAAATCATAGATTTCATTCATCAAATAAATGTATCAAGTTGGATAACTTATTTCTTTTGTCGCTTTATTGTAGATTTTGCAATTGAGCTCATAACTGAAGTTGTCAAGCTTGATTCCTCATTTCAACACTTATTGTTTGGAATCATCATTGCTTCCGATTATCCAAGGCTAGATTTCAGATGAAGTATGTTGACATGATTTTGCACCCATCTGAAACCACTTTTTCTTTCTTTAATTTTTTTCTTTGTTCTACATATCTTTTGAATTTTTAGACAAAGGATCTACTTTGTCTTTGAATTTTTCTGAAGTTAATTTCAGACAAAGTATCTATTTTTGAATTTGACTTTGTCTTTTGGATTGTCTAAGATTTCAGACGAAGCCACGTTCAAGCTGTATACACTTTGATATTTCTTACACTTTTTCTTCATTAGCATAATCAAATAGATATAAACTTTATGCATCAACTTAATTAGTGCAATTCCTTTTTACCACAAAATAGTATGCAATTAAGAATCTAGATTGCTCAGCAAAATAGAATACACTTAATTATTTTGAATACATCGTTCATCACTTAAGCTGTTTGCTTCTTATATGAATGTTTCCTTTATCCTAGGTCTCTATAAAATTTTGTTTCAATTTGTATTTAAGTTTTTTTATCATGAATTTATTTGACTTAGATTATTCTAATCTATGCTAAACCTTAAATTTCTATTCATATACATGTGAAGCAATATTAGAGACAAATGAATAAAGATCGTAAACGTAGATCATGACAAAATACAATGCCATTTGTGTTTAGGAATTATACCTGTACTTACCTTTCCTCATCGTCTTTAGATTCCTATCAATGCTATCCTTTTCATCCATTGTCTAGGAACCATTTTCTCTTTTGGTGGAGCTGGACAATTCTTCTTTTGTTCATCTCCTTTCTTTTTGTTAACTTGCTCTAAATCTTTGCTTTCTTTTGCAAGTCCATAATCACAAATCTGGCTTTCTTCATTCTTTTCTTTCTCTGCATCATTATCTGCCAAATCTTTTTCTTGATTCTCAATCGCTTCGTGAGATTGCTACCCCTCAACTTATGAGGTCTCCCAATTGCTTTAGCCTTTTGTTCTTCAATTTGAGTTTGAGGCATAGAAAATTTCTTCTTCTTCTTCTTTGGATTGCTTTCTCTCAACCCATGAGTCTTTTCTTTTGGACGTTGCTCCTCTTTTTCTTCTACTTGGTTTCCTGCACTCAAATTAATCTCAACAGCAACATTAGCTTCATTTGAGTACAAATCTGTTTGCCCCTCATAAATTGTCCATAACTTGTCCAACATTTCTCTTGCACTTTTAAAGATTAAGACAAAGTTACAAATGGTGGGGCAGAGAGCATATAGCAGGGCATTCATAACTTTGATATTTTCTTGTTGTGCTCTCACTTCATCCTCACATATGCCATTGAAAATGATTTTCTATAGCTGAAGGTTATTAGCCATAAGATGTATTTTCAATCTCCTCTTCCATTGATCATAGTTTGAACCATCAAATTATAGAAGTTGAGAGGTGGAATATTGTTCACAGAATATAGAGGATGATGATATTAGGTTAGCCATGCGGATCTCTACAATTAGTTATGTAGCTCACTCTGATACCACATGTTAGCTCCCTAAGAATGGCTTAACCCAAGAGGAGGGGTGAATTGGGTATATAAAAATTTATTACTTAATCCTTGTTAGACCATTTTCCTCTTTTCATGCTTATGTGTGGTGTGATTTAAACTGAATGATAAAACTATAAAGTGCATGAAGGATAAAGCAAGTAAACAAAGACACACAAACAACATGATTTTTTTAGTGGTTCGAGAACCCCATCCCTACATCTACTCTTCCAAGAACACACACTTATTTTGTCTTGAGATCCACTATATCCCGTATAATGAAAATACAATAGTGTCCTCGAAACTCTTCTAGATTCCACCTCTAGAGGGCATAAACAAGTATCCCCAACACTCTTCTAGATTCCAGCTCCAAGGGGTGTAAACTAGTGTTCCAAACACTCTTTCAGATTCTAGCTCTAAGGGGCATAACTCTAGTTTCATGAATTAATGAGAAACTCAACCTTTATAGGTATTTTGTGTACATGATTATGCCTCTGTCTAGGCTAATGAGTACATACTGTTAAAGCACAAATAAAATGATAACATATTAAGCACATTATAGTGATTTTGAACTCCCTTGATGTAGTGTTGATGCGACATTGAAGCTCTTTGATCTTAGCAAATCTTGGAGTGGAAACACTTGGAGGACTTGAATTGGTTTCTTGTTGATAGATTCGCCTTTGACACTTAGAACCCTTAAGCTCCATAAGGATCTTTGGTAGGACTTGATCTTTGAGTAACTCTTTGTAGCACACAAAATCTCCCTTGGATATATGGAAGAAGTCGGCCTTGAATGGATAAACAAAATGAATTTCTTGAATGATATTTGAAGATTAAAGCTCTTGGCTTAGGGATGCAAAGATTTATGGAAGGTGTTAGGTTCAATCCCTTTTTCTTCTTCAACTCCTTCCTCCTCTCTGAAGTGTCCTAGCACATTTCCTTAAATAGCTTTTCTCAAAAGATTGACTGTTGGAGAAGATAGGTTTCATTGAATGCATAGAACAGAGGTAGAGGAGTAGCATTAATGTAGAAGACCGTTCTGATTAGTGTATTTTGAATCCTTCGACTTTTGCTTAATCCTCGTATGCTAGAATGCCTACATCACCAACCTTGGAGAAGATGATTTTTGGTTTTTCAATAAGCTCTGCTTGAGGTATTATTGCAATGGCTACCTCTTTCATCAATATAGAAAGATTGTTATTAATGCTGGGCGGAGACCAACGATTCATTCTAACCATTGCTTGTTTTTACTTATGATAGTTGAAGTATCTCTCCAGCTGTCTATAAGACAAAGTTCTTTCATCTTTGTCTTTTATAAGTGGCAGATGAATCACCCTTTCTATTGTTGCCAGACAAATCAATTGTTCAAGTTATTTATCTTGTGATTTATCTATTGCTCGTAGAGGCACAAATGTCTTGTTACTTTAGTGCTTCATCTGTTAGGTTTGTCTGTTATAAGTAAAAGACAAAATGTTGTTTTACAAATTGGTTTTCTTTACGCCTTTGTCTGATGAAATATTTCTCCACTTTGTCTATTAACAGTAGAATATCACTATTGAATCTTCACTTTGCTAGACAGTCTTTGCTTCTTCCGCTTTGTCTATCAACAACAGACAATCATTGGCTCACTTGTGATAGACAATGTCTCTAGTTTGGCATACGATTCATGCTTCTCCGCTTTGTTTGTTGATGGCAGATGAAGCTTTTTTTCTGCTGAAAGATTCCACTCCTTTCGCCTTTGTCTGTTCTCATTAGACAATCATTGGCTCAACTATGGCTTGCTTATAAAAGACAAAGTCTATTGTATGTATACTATCTTGCATCCGTTAGATATAATCTTCCACTTTGACAAACAAATAGAAATAGCCGAGTCCTTTTCCTATTAAGACACTTCGCTTCTTTACTTGCCCAAGCCTTGACGCAATGGAATATGTTTTCTTTGCTCATTTTTCTTAAGTCCTGCAACTTAAAAATTTCTACACTTTTTCCATGTTGTTAGCTTGACATTTTTCATTGTAAGTTACAATATAATTATCCATATAAAATTTGCATAAGTTGTAAAGACAGATATGTACTTTAAATCATGATTTTGTATCGATAAGCTCATTTAGCTACTCATTCTTTTTCATTCAAAAAGATGTCTCTTTAAGGCACATTTAGCATATGATCCATGGCATAATAAATAAGATTGAAAGCAACATGGATCAAGATGACTTTCCTTCTAGACTTATATCAAGATGTATATGCTTGCATAAATTATATTCATAAGAAGTGCATACATTTCAAGCATACTATACTAGAACCATCAGTAGCATAAAGCAAGTCTTAAGACATATTTTGTTGTCATTAAAAACATAAAATAATCCCAACACAAATGAGAGAAATATGGTGAGAAAGGTAGCAAGTTGTCTTGAGGTGGACCTGATTATGGTTGTGACTAAATAGATGTCTTCTTTGACCCACTAATTGGCCATTGCTAATTCAACACCTATGGGAATGTCTACTATAAGAGAGTCTTCTTCTTCTTCTCTGCCAATTGAAGTGTATACTAGTGGGGATCCAAGTAAGGAAAAGGTGAAATACATCAACAATAAGGGTTACAATAATTTCTGAGAAAATAATATGTATAATCCATATTATCCTGAAAATTGGAGAAATCAGGATAATCTCCCTTATGAAAACCAAATGAACAAGTTAAACCATCCTCCTAGATTTCAACAGCCATATCAACCTCAAAATTAGTCTCAACCAGCTGAAAAGAAGCCATCCTTAGAAGATCTCATGGGCACTTTTATTCAAGAAAGTTGAAACAGGTTTGCTAGGAATGAGGTGAGACATGATAATATGGACACGACTATGGCAAATATCAATGCCTCTAGTAAGTCTCTGAAAACACAAATCAGGTAGATTGCTAGCTCATCCAGCAATTCAAACAGGGATTCTTTTTCAAGCAACATAGAGAAGAACCCAAGACAACATTGTAATGCTGTGATGTTAAGAAGCAGAAGGGGACTGGAATCACCAAGACTGCAAGAAAAGACTGAGCAGACTGAAAGACATTCTTCAAAAGGTAGAGATCCAGATCGAAGAGAGAAATAACAAAAACCTAAGAAAGAAGAATACCAAACAGGGAGGATCACATTTCTTGACAATCCCCCCATTTTGCAACCCAAGCTCTCTTTTCCTTAGAGATTCCAGAAGAAGAAGATTGATGAACAATTCAAACAGTTTCTGGACATGTTCAAAAAGATTCTCATCAATATTCCATTTGTAGAAGCTTTAGAGTAGATGCCCAGCTGCGCTAAATTTATGAAGGAGATCATGTCGAGATAGTGAAACTTGGAGGAATTTGAAATAGTGAAATTAACCAAGGATTGCAGTGTAATTCTTCAGAGAAACCTTCCTCAGAAATTGAAGGATTCAAGGAGTTTTAGTATCCCTTGTACTATTGGCAATTTCTCTTCTCATAAGGCATTATGCAATTTAGGAGCATCTATTAATCTAATTCTTTTGTTTATTTTTTAGAATCTTGGACCTGAGGAAGTGAAGCCAATAACCATCACATTGGAGCTTGTTGATAAGTCTTTAACCTATCCATGGGGAACTATTGAAGATGTGTTGGTAAAGGTGGACAAATTCATCTTTTCAGTGGACTTCATTGTGTTGGACATGGAGGAAGATCATGAAGTTCCCCTAATCTTGGGAAGACCATTTCTAGCTACAAGAAGGACATTGATTGATGTCTAGAAAGGAGAGCTAACATTGAGGACAAATGATGAGCAGGAAAACTTTAACATTTACTGTTCTATGAATTTCCCTCTTGAGTGTGAAACATGCTATAGGATAGAAGTCTTGAATGAGTGTATTAATTCTGTATCCACTAACGAATGCATTCAAGATTCTCTAGAAAACTACATTTCAAATTTAGTTAGCCAAGAAAACATGAGCTCTAGAGAAGTCTTGGAGTATATCTTAGCATTAGAGATTTTTTTTGCAGAAGGAACCAAAAAGAAATTTGAAGCATTGGAGGAAGACTTAGTGATTGAAGAAGTGAAGGCTGCAACAGAGCTTAAGCAGCTAACTAAGCATCTTAGGTTTGCATATTTAGGCAGCAATTCTTCTTTTCCAATGATTATTTTTGTCAGGTTTGGAAGAAGAAACATTGTTGCAAATCTTGAGAGGGCACAAATTGGGAATCACATGATCAATTGAAGATATCAAAGGGAAAAGCCTAGTAATTTGCATACACAAAATTTTATTGAAAGATTCATTCAAGCCATTAAGAAAACCACAGAGGAGGCTTAACCCGACAATGAAAGAGGTAGTAAGATCAGAGGTATTGAAGTTGCTAAAAGCATATATTATATATGCTATCTCTGCCAACGAATAATTAAGTCCAGTCCAATGAAAGGAACTATGACTATAGTTAAGAATGAAAATAATGAGTCAATTCACACACAAACAGTCACGGGTTGGAGAGTATGTGTTGATTATCAAAAGTTGAATAAGGTAACTTGAAAGGACCATTTTCCATTGCCATTTATTGACTAAATGATGGAATGCTTGGCGGGACTTGAATATTACTATTTTCTTGATGGTTATTCTAGGGATAACCAAATTATGATTGCCTAAGAAGATTAAGAAAAAATGACTTTTACCTGTCCCTATGATACATTTGCATATAGGAGAATGCCTTTTGGGTTGTGTAATACTCCAGCCACCTTCTAACGTTGTATGATGATAATTTTTCATGATATGGTGGAGGAAATACTAGAAGTATTCATGGACAATTTTTCTATGTTTGGATCCACCTTTGATCAATGTTTGCACAATTTATCTCTTGTGTTATAATGCTATGAGGAAACTAATAAGGTTTTGAATTGGAAAAAATGTCATTTCATGATCAGAGGAGGAATAGTTTTGGAACACAAGGTATCTTCGCAAGAATTGGAAGTAGATCACACAAAAATAGCAGCAATAGAATAACTTTCACCTCCAACTACAATGAAAGGAATTCAAAGTTTTTTAGGGCATACTGGGTTTTATTATAGATTTATTAAAGATTTTTTGAAAATTGCAAAACCATTATGTAATCTCCTTGAAAAAGATGCTTTATTTGACTTTGATAATGATTGTTTGTAGGCATTTAACAAGTTGAAAGAGAAATTAATTTCTGCACCAATTCTGACAATGTTTGACTAGAATGAGCTATTTGACATGATGTGCGATGCTAGCAATCTGGCGTTGGTGGAGTTTCGGATCAAAAGCATGAAAAAATCTTTAGGGCAATCTATTATGCAAGTTAGACTTTAGATGAGGCACAGAAGAATTACACTATAACAGAAAAAGAGATGCTAGTTATAGTGTTTGCTTTGGAGAAATTTAGATTCTACATCAATAGATCGAAGGTGGTAGTGTATACTGACCGCTCTATAATCCAATATCTCTTTGCAAAGGAAGCTGCTAAACTGTAAGGCCCTGGAAATTTCAAAAATGTAAATGTTCACTATTGTAAAGTTTTAGAAATTTTACAATGCGGAATACTATAAAATTTTATTTTTGAGGAAGTTTATTATCAAAAAATTATATAAATGGATGAAATATCTATAGTAATGTG
>JAYJMB010006327.1:0-11151 GCA_036873735.1 Pouteria campechiana | reverse complement strand
TGAGTATGGCCTTGATATTGTCTCCTGGATGAATAATAATTTGCAAGGTTCTGATGGGTGTTCTCCTTTGCATTTTCGGGATGAGGAGATTTGGTTTTGTATGGAAGAAGAAAAATCAAAAGCCTTAGAACTACTCAGGTTGTCGTTATCATGCACTCAGTGGGCATGTGGTGCACGGCCTAGCATGAGAGAAGTGGTGGCATCGTTGCTCAGGTTGGATAGTTGAAGCAAAGTGAAAGCGTATAGATTGTCAATGGGATAGGTGTTATACTAATTCAAACCCACTTCTCCAATACTGGATATTACGCGGATCATTAAAGGCCAATGTTACATTTCAGTTCGATGCTGAGTTTGCTGCATAGAAATCTAGAGCACCAACCAGTGGCGCACTAATATACGCGGTTAGTTCTCACTCCTGAAAATTGTTTCAGTCATCGTTGAAATTGTCCCGCTACGCGGGCCTCCTATCAGTGCACCAACTAGGATGTTTTGGATTGGGTGAGCTTGAATACATGCACTAGAATCCATTTTTGAGAGGTATTGTCGAACGTTGCCACCCATGATAGGCAGCAACATTTCCCATGAAGGGTGACATTTAGCCATGAGGGGCAACGTCCCTTCTAGAAACATTCCCTTGCATTAGACACTTCTTTTCCCGTCTATAAAAAGTGCTCTGCGGATGGGTTGAGAAAGTAGTGGGTTGAACAAGATCTTAGATTAATCCAAGCCATCTAGATTATGAAATAGAGGCATTTTCCACTGTGTGATTTGTCTCGGACTTGTTAAGAGTAAGAGGTGTGCGGATCAGAGTTTACAGGAGATAAACAATCTAAAAAGGTATGCTTCTATTGCTATACTCTTGAATTTGGTTACCAAAAGTGGTATCAGAGACATTGGATATCTTCCTTGGCTCGAGAGGAAGGAAATGATATATGTAATTTGCCATTTTAACAGTTAAATGTGTGAAATATGTGAATTTTTATTAATGATAAAATTTTTGATCTATCATTTCTTGTCAATCTGTTTGTACTATCATGTAGTGCTTTCCGAGACGAATCCAACAACATATTGTATGCAAAAAAATGGACTTAAAATGACATTGTAGAATTTTTCCTCTGAAACGAGTTCTATTCGTTGTTGGTCGGGATGAAGAAGATGGAACTTTTTCATTTCAGTCACTATGATTTTTAAATTTTGCAAAATTACTTGGGGTCAAAATGCAAATATTTCAAAACATTGGGGTCTTTTTGTAATTTTGAAAAAGTCAAGGGTATTTATCCAAATTTTCAGAAGTTGGGGTGTTTTTTGCAAATTCTCATAAGCCAAGAGCATTTTTGTAATTTTACAAACTAAAACCAGTGGGCCAAATGGGCCCAACACCATGCCCTGAGTCCAATGGGCTTAGCTTGTTCAAGCCCATGCGGGGCCTAGGTGAAGCTTAGTTGAAGTGAGCCCAGGCTAGGCTATAGACCAGGCCTAGTCAGAGTGGGTTGGCGGGTAGCAGTTGGTGGCCACGGCCAGTGCGGAAAAACAATTGGTTGGCGGCCAAATTTTCTGGAGAACCCAAAAATCGCCCAAGTAATCATTTTTAAGCTTTTTTGGCTTTCTAAATCCATCCATGGGCTCATATTTGCCTAATAAGACTTCTAAATATGATTTTTTATCTTTATAATGATTAATTATGAATTTATATCATTTTTTTGAAAATTTGTGATAATTATGGCTTATACTTATGCATATTTTTGGTGAGTGGGAGTATGTTGGAAGGATTATGAGGATTTTCATATACTTATTTAGTAAGTTAGTAGGAATTTATTTTAAAATTTTTTCATTTTACCCACTTGATTAATATGCTTGATTCCTATAATTGAATTCCAAGGTTGTTTAACTTTGCACATATTCATGTGTCGATTTTATTGGAACAGATGTACGTGAATTGATGATTGTATGCATAAGATGCTTTCTCTTTTTACGCCTTTTGTGAAAATATTATTAATTTATGTAATGATGTAGCAAAGTATGTTTTATGATATTAATGTGTTAAAAAGAATAATTGATGTCTCATAGGTTACTTGAATTAGACTATAGCCATAGCAACTAAGACTCTTTGGGCGGATCTTAGTCAGATAAACAAATTAGATGGGGAAAATTATTAAATATGGAAACTCAAAATTAAATACATGTTGGAAGAATAAGAAATTAGTGATGTCCTAACAGTAACTATGGAAGATCCTCAAAGGGATGCTACTCCAGCTTAAGGAGATGCTACTCCAGCAGAAGGGAGTGCTACTCCAGAACAGTTAAAGGAATATTTTGAATGGCGTAAAAAAAATTCTCGTGCTCGCATTACGATGCTTTGCAGTATGAGAAATGATCTTATGTTTGCTTTTACTGGGATTGCTTCTGCCAAAGTCAATATGGTAGTAGTTCTAGGGCTTAACTTAGTAGGCTCACCTTGCGGTTTAAGAATTATGAGATGAACCCATAACATACCATCAGATAGCAAATATTGGAGATGTCCAACATGATTCTACAACTACAAACTGTTGGCCATATACTTCTAGATGAGCAATAAGTTACAGCTATGATTCGATCTCTTTTAGATTTGTGGGAGTATATGAAGGTGAATACGACTCACCATGATAGTATAAGAACTTTCGATGATATTGCTCACTATCTACAGCTAGACGATAATCATTTGGTTATGGCCAAGCCCTCCTCTCAGGCTTTGATGGCGCAGTCTGGTTCTATGCCAAAAAATAATGGTTTTAAGTGTAAAAAGAACCAGAAATCAAAAGGGAAGCAAACCAAACAAGGTAATCAAGGCAAAGGCATCCAACACAAATAAGGGAAGCGCAGATATAAGAAGAAGGATATTAGTAAGTTGAAATATTTCAATTTTGGTCAATCGGGATACTTCGCTCGTGATTGCACTGAAGCGAAGAAGCTACCTCATATTTCACAATCTCTTTCTTGTGCATATGTTTTCTAGCTCGGTCATGCTAACAGAATCCCATCCGTTGTGGATTGTAGACTCATGAGCAACAGACCACATAGCTTGAGACTGTGAAACATTTATGGAATATTGTCAAATACCTGCAAAATCTCGATGGATATTTGTGGAAATCAATTCCAAAGTAGAAGTACATGGGACTGGAAGATGCAAGTTGGACCTACAAGGTAGACAAAGTTTGCTGCTGAACATTATCTTATATGCTCCAACTATTTGACAAAATTTAGTCTTGGTTATTGTTCTTCTCAAGTTAGGATACAATTCAAATTTTTCTAGCAATGGACTTCAAATTTTGCAAGCAACTACATGTATTGGTCATAGAACAATGTCTGATGTTTTATTGTTGTAAATTCTAGCACTATTGGAAATTGTTTTGCAATTACACCATTTTCTATGAGTTTGAATGATGATGTATTATGACATGCTAAATTGGGTCATATAGGCCAAGATAGGATGAATTGTTTGGCTCAAGATGGACTGTTAGGTCAACTCGCCAAAGTTTCATTACAAGTGTGTGAACATTACTTGGTTGGTAAAGCAATCAAGAAGCCTTTTGAAAAGGCATCTCGTGCCATTCAACCATTGTAACTTATTCACTCTGAAATCTATGGTCCTATGAGTGTGAGGGCGAGTCATGGTGCCTCTTATTTCATCACTTTTATTGATGATTACATATGCTTTAAATATGTTTACCTATTCTTCCATAAATCTAAAGCATTAGATTATTTTAAAAAATTTACAACTATGATTGAATATCAGTTAAATACTACAATCAAAGCATTGGAACAGATCGAGAGCATGAGTACTTGTCAGAAAAATTTAAGAAACTCTGTGATGAAAAGGATATAGTTAGGCAGCTGACAATTTCATATACTCTGCAGTAAAATTGTGTAGCAAAGAGAAGGAATAGAACCTTTTTAGACATGATGAGATCCATTATGGTGTAGGCAAAGTTACCTATCTCCTATTGGGGAGATGCTCTTTTGACTACTGCATATGTACTCAACCATGTACCCTTTAAATCAGTCACATCAATGCCCTATGAGTTATGGACTGGAAGAAAGCTTAATCTTTGCTTTTTGAGGTCTTGGGGATTGATAACCTATGTTCATAACACATCCCACAAACATGGCAAGTTGGGACCAAGAGGGAAGAAGTGTATCTTTATTAGGTATCCTGATTCTTCTAAAGGATATGTGTTTATTGGTGAACATAATGATGACACTATGACTGAAATACATTCACAAGGTGTTACATTCTTAGAGAATGAATTCCCTAGTAGAGGAGAAATTGAGAGAAATATTTCATTTTATAAAATGGATGAATCTGAAGAAATTAGTAGGCAAAATCAATCTATTAAGAAGGATAATGGTCCACTTCAACTGCCAATTTTGAGTGGGAGCATTTAGCAAAATTCTTTGGAACCCTCATTGAGGAGAAGTAATCATCTAATTACTAAGCATCGATGATTTTTTATCGAAGGTGAGGTGCTTATGGTTTCTCCATTAGATGAGGATGAGCCTAGAACGGTTTCTGAGGCGCTCTCATGCCCTAGAAAGGATAAATGGAAAAAGGCAATGGAAGAGAAAATGAATTCTATGAGATCTAATCATGTCTGGAACTTAGTTGATCTTCCACCTGGAAGTAAGGCTATTGGGAATAAATGGGTTCTCAAAATCAAACCCAAGGCAGATGAATCCACAGAAAGGTATAAAGCACGCCTTATGGTAAAAAGATTCACCCAAAAGGAGGGTGTGGATTTTGAGGATACTTTCTCCCTGGTGATGAGATTTACCTCAATCTGATTAATTCTAACCATCATCACACGTTTGGAGGACCTCGAATTACATCAGATGGATATAAAGATAATATTTCTCAATGGAGAACTAGATGGGGAGATCTACATGAATCAGCCAGCTACTTTTATAGAAGCAGGCTAGGAAGGAAAATTTTGTAGACTTAACCGCTTGATCTATGGATTAAGAAAATCGTCCAGCCAGTGGTATTTGAGGTTTCATCGAGCAATATTAACATTTGATTTTTCAATGATCGATGAAGACATTGTGTGCATGTCAGGAAGTTCAAAGATAATTTTGTAATATTATCTTTATATGTGGATGATATTCTAATCGTCGGAAAGAAAAAGGAATTTGTCGCTATTGTTAATGAATGGTTGTCCTCAACTTTTGAGATGAAAGACATGGGTGAAGGTGAAGATACTGAGAGATCGATCAAGAAAGTTGATATCTCTTTCACAAGAGACATATATAAATAAAGTACTTGAGCAATTTCATATGCAAAATTGCAATCCCATTGACACTCCTATCCCTAAGGGTGATGGCTTGAGCCTTGAAATGTGTCCAAAGACCCTAGATGAAATCAATGACATGAAGAAAGTTCCTTATGCTAGTGCAGTTGGCAATTTGATGTATGCCATAATGTATACCCATCCAGATATTTGTTATGTCATAGGGTTAGTCAGTTGATACCAGTCAAATCCAAGACATGAGTACTGAAAAATTGTTAAGGGAATTTTCAGATAACTCAAAGTCATTACGAATTACATGCTTTGCTATTAAGGACATGATCTGCAACTCAAGGGATATACAAATGCTAATTGGGGTGGGGACCTTGATGAGTATAAATTCACATCTGGATATGTCTTTTACTAAACAATGGAGTCATATCTTGGAAGAGCAAAAAACAATCATGTGTAGCATTATCAACCATGGAAGCTAAGTTCGTAGAATGTTTGGCTGCAGTGCAGAAAGCAGTTTAGTTGAAGAGGTTCCTACTACATCTAAGAGTCAGTGTTTTGGTTGACGGGCTTGTATACTTATATTATGATAACCAAACGGCTATTGCACATACAAAAGACTCTAGATATTATAGTAGAACCAAACACATCGACATCAAGTATAATTTTGTAAGAGACATCGTAGCCCTAAAGTTAGTGATACTTGAGTATTTCTCCACACATAGGATGTTAGCTGACCCTTTGACTAAACCTATCATGAGAGATGTGTTTATGGATTATGTTAAATCCATGAGATTGCATTGGTCTTGACTACATCACTTGTATTGTTCTTTCATTGACTTATTTTGAATAAATACATTTTGATTTGGAATTAATTGTTTGTATTTGTAGTATTACACTTATTCATAAATAAAAAAATATATATCATATGGGTAGAGAGATTGGTCTGCTCATACAGGCAATCACCTTTGATATTTCTAGAATGTGCAAAGATGAGACTACTTATTTGTCATACCAAGGGGTGTTAGACTTAAGCTTGTGTCAACTTGATTAACAATCAAATTAACATCATCAGTTGCATGATCAAGGGTTTTATTGGTAACCTTATACCCATAAGATAGCCAAATGCGAGACCTTGATAAGCACCTAGATATGGCAATTATCCAGGGAGCTCAAGTTTAGGCACAGTTATAAGAACTGTGTGCATAAACTAAGGTCTATATGGTGTTTGAGATGGACATACACTCTTTCTGAGAATCACCTCCACCATAGAATGTGTATCATACCACGTTTGTTAGATACAAAAAGTAAAGAAAGTGAGCAAGAGTATCCTTACTTCCTCACTGTATGAGATCTTTGAAGGCTAGATGAGCTTATTGGGTAACCTCAAGGGACTTCTTGATATGTCTTGAAGTGATAGCTATCTTGATATTTTATGAAAGGGTTATGATTGATACAACCTAGCAAGACATGTTGGAAAAGTTATTGGCTAAAATAGATATGTATGATCTGAGAAGTTAGACTGAATGTTCTATTCACATTGGAATCTACATGTGATTCTCTGGCCAGACAATCATATTTTGGTATGATTATGAATACATGGTAGATGTGTGCATATGTTAAGTATTAAATGAGGGATTGGAAATGTTTGAAAAGTAATATGACATAAAATCTGTCTAAGGCAAATCGAGTTGTAAATTTTCCTTTAGGTTTGTAGCCTCTAAGTATCCCTAACAGGTGCATGGTTGCGCTCCCAAAGTGCAGTGTTAACTCGTGAGTCGCATTATCTATTTGGCTATTGTTACACCTTGCACCCTCACCCTATGCATTTTAACCATGCCACCCTGGGGCCGATGCGGAACGCTACCAACTTATATTTCAGAAAAGAATCTTACCGAAAGTGCGACAGAATCTCCCCAGAATTATAAGGCATTTACACTTGATATACATGTGTGATATCATATACAATTAATGAATCTATAATATAAAATAATAATTATATTTAAACACCAAACACCAAATTCATACTCACAGCTCCGCCCAAGATCGGAACTGAGTCATGATGGCGATCACACAACTATAATTATAATTATATCACTATGACATGCTCATGCTATACAATATACATCATTCTAATCTTATTATAGAAATTTAATTAAACTTTAAATTTAAGATATAACATGAAGGTATTTCAATCCCAATTTACCATTTCATAATTAAAATGTCTTCAAGTTTGGATTAGTAGTCCCAATCCACAATTGGGATTCTTTACCTGTCCTATCAGCTTAAAAAATAGAATAAGAAGGGGTGAGTCCAGGCAACTCAGTAAGTAGGCATAAATAACAAAAAATAATTAATCAACATAATATATTCTAACCCAAAATATGCATAAACAACAATATATTCTTATTTTCATTCATCATCATAAATACAACACATTATCATCTCGTCCTGAGATGAACAACACAAAATAATCATATCATGAGGCTCAAATTCCCATTCTTTTCATGCACACCCTATGCCTTTCAGGCATATAATAACAAAAGTTAGATATTGTGCCATGCAGGCACCAGATATCAACACCATGTTCAACAAGCATAAAATATAAAATTGTGCCATTCAAGCACACCATACATAATTATGCTTTATCATAGAATGCTCATCATTCCATTAATACACACATTTATATAATATGGTATGATACATATCATTTAATATAATAGCCTGGGATATCCTCTATCTGCAAAATACATTTACACGTTCAAAAGAATTCTAGACTGGGATATTTATTATCCTTGTTACACAATATAATTACCTTAGATCATAATCATCCACTATTTCAATCTATGGATACTGTCTATCCCTCGCATTTAAGCATCCATACACAAAAATAATAGCTTTATGCCTAGAATAAGGGATAACATCTATCCCTGACATTTAAAAATTACAAAATATCATAAATTTCATTCTTTAGACTAGCAAGGGATATCAACAATCCCCAGAAGAAAACATATACCAAGATTTTAAACAACAGGATATTCTATATCCCCATTCATGCATTCAACAAACAAAGAAGGTAGCCTACTTACCTTAAGAAATGTTCATTTCACCATCCTTCAAGTTCATAACTTAGCTTCCATCATTGGTTGAATAATCCTACATGTCACGTACACCACTATTCAATTCACATATGTTTCAAATGGGAAATTCTACTCAAGTCATAAAATAGGTGAAACCTACTCCATCACTTCATGTTTATCCCATTTCTCCATTATATATTTCAAATATTTATTTTAGTGAAAATCATCACTCATTTTAACTTCGGACTTGATATGGCTCAATTTCTGGATTATTATTATTATTATTTTAAAATACTATTTTAGTGATTTCTTCACTTAAAACACTTTACTTAAGGTAAGGAATCATCTACAAATATCACTTAAGTAGTTCCCACATTTGGTAAATATAATGGACACCAAAACAACCCCCTTAGAGTAAACATTCAAGTTATTTTAACATGATTCACAAGAGTTAAAAAATTTCAGCCATGTAGCCCATTTCAAACTACAAATAAAGGATCCTCAATGCATCATTTTCATATGAAAATTAATATGACTTCAAGGGCATAAACCTAGCTAATATCTCCTCCATTTTATAAACTAATTCAAGCCAAATAAACATGATTTCCTAAGTGCATAATCTATTCATATAGCTGCCCATTTATGAGAAGTTTATTTTTAGATCTTGTAATTATCTTTTCAACAAATCAAGAATCACTTAATTTCGATATCACATAAAGAAATTGTGATAAAAATAGTGAGATTATTCAAAAATGCTAAAAAGTAATGGTGTAAACTATTGGGCCATTTTAATTAAATATGTTTGATGTATTTTTGGGATTATTAAGAAACAGTTATCAACATAAAAGTTGTAGCCCTTAAAGTCGTCTTTCCAATGCCTCAAAAATCATGTCATTTGGATATAATATGAAAAAGATATGCTAAAATTACTAAGGTTGTGTTTGGTGAAAAATTAAGGATGAAAAATAATGGGATTAAATTGATAAAATTAAAAATTATATATCATTTATGCAAATAATTTTGGATATTTATATAAAAGACCCATTGATATAACTATGTGTACGATGTGGAATTCTCAATGGTTTATTGATTTTTATATAACATTTGAGGTTTAATTATCAAATGGGTGAGTGATGGCCCATAATTTAATTGAGGCAAGATAAGCATGATTAAATATTATTAATTCTATCTATTTGAGAAAAATTATTTAGGTAATTAAGGTATTAAGATAATAATAATTAATTGACTCATTAATTATATTTAAATTGATGAGATTAAAGTAGAAAATGGGTTTCATGTATATGGGTTGCGAAACACCTACGGAGCACCACAATGGAGAAAGTTAAAATGCTCCATCCTTTTCATCCCATGACCAAAAACCCATTCCCTTCCTATGTTTTTGTTGCAACCCTTTTCCCCAGCCATTTACATCCTATTTTCATGCCATTTTCATAAGAAAAAAAATCATGGTTCGGATGTGTAAATGATTTCCCATAGTAAGAGGAGCAAAACCCACCCATTTTTCAAATGAAGAAGAGATGGGCAGCCATGTTTTCATCCTCCCCTGCTGCTATATGTGAGAGGGATAGAGAAATGAGATGGATATTCATTTCTAAGGGGGAATCAACCCCTAAGATCAAGGTAAATGTTTTCCCTTAATTAATTTTAGAAATTCTATTTTGCTAGGGTTTTTCTAGTCAGAAATGTGGACTATTTGTGAAGGATTTTGGATAAATTTTGTTGGGTTTTCATGGGAATTTCATGGGAGAAAAGGGATTATGGTGATTAATGCAATAGTGGAGTAATTTGGGTTGGATAATCATGCTCATGGATAGCAACAGCTAGAACTTGGGAATGAGAAATTCGTGGATGGGATGATGCCCAATGAAATTGACTAAATAGAAGTTTAATTAATTCAATTATGATAATTTTAAGATGTTAATGATGTTAAATGTAAAATGCATATTGCTGAAAATTCATAAACCCAAGTGCATGTTGCTGAAAAGTTTAATCTAAGTTGTGTAAATTATATGTTTGATGAAATGTTTCAATGAAAAGTAAAGTATAATTAAAGGGCTTCATGGAAGATCCAAAGTGATTACTAATTGAGCATTATAATGATGTTTTAGGTGGCTTAAAAGAGTGATTAAAGAAGACTGGAATTTTAGGCAACTCTATGAACAGATTGTGCACGTAGGAAATCATGTTTATTTGGCTTGAATTAGTTTATAAAATAGAGGAGATATTAGCTAGGTTTATGCACTTGAAGTCATATTAATTTTCATATGAAAATGATGCAATGAGGATCCTTTATTTGTAGTTTGAAATGGGCTACATGGCTGAAATTTTCTAACTCTTGTGAATCATGTTAAAATAACGTAAATGTTTACTCCAAGGGTGCTGTTTTGGTGTCCATGATATTTACCAAATGTGAGAACTACTTAAGTGATGTTTGTAGATGATTCCTTACCTTAAGTAAAGTGTTTTAAGTGAAGAAATCATGAAAATAGCATTTTAAAATAATAATAATAATAATAATCTACAAATTGAGCCATATCAAGTCCCAAGTTAAAATGAGTGATGATTTTTACTAAAATAAATATTTAAAAAATATAATGGAGAGATGGGATAAAAATCAAGTGATGGAGTGGGTTTCACCTATTTTATGACTTGAGTAGAATTTCCCATTTGAAACATACGTGAATTGAATAGTGGTGTATGTGGCATGTGTAGGATTATTCAACCAATGATGGAAGCTAAGTTATGAACTTGAAGGATGGTGAAATGAACATTTCTTAAGG
>JAYJMB010006325.1:0-11154 GCA_036873735.1 Pouteria campechiana | reverse complement strand
AAAAATATGATATATGTCTAGAATATGTGCCCACAAGTGCTCCACTTGCTGATATTTTTACTAAGCCACTGCCATTAGACACCTTTTACAACATTAGAGGAGAATTAGGCATGACTAATGTGATAATCGGAGAATGAAATCTTTAACATTTTTGTGCCTAAAATTGCAATGTTGAATATGCCTTCTTGAGAGTAGACTTCGTTTTAAACAAAGTAAGTTATTTGTATACAGTGCTTTATTCATACTTCGTCTAAATTTTGATTTTTGAGGTCAAGTACATCATGTTTTCTTGCTAGAATTAACTTACAACTACTGTTATCACATCCAATGCTATTTTTAGCATGAGTTATTCTCTCTTTCTAAAAAGAACATATCAACTACCTCGTGTGACCCCCATATTCAATCTATTTTAACCCTCAAATCATAATCCTTCTTTGCACCACAAAAATGAAATTATTAAGAGAAGAACACTTCGGAAGAAATCACAGCGAGAAGACAAGCACCTTGTGGGGATTGAAGAATCAACTATTGCATCTTTAGTTGCTTTCTTGGAGGGATGATAATGCTTCCGTTTACACTAATCTTCCATCCATTCCATCAAAAGCATTTCTCTTCAAACTCTGGCTTTGCAGATACCATTCATCAATCTCATTACTGCCAGATAGCCCTGGTTCATATATTGCCATCATCTTGGGCATTTGAAGAGGAGGGGAATGAACAAACAAGTATATTATATCCATCTCCAACCCCTTATCTTCCAATCGACCATCCAAAATTTTGGTTTCTCACACATGAAGAAACCTGTCAAAGTTTTGGAAGCACATCCCCCCACCTTGTGGACACCCTTTTCGGGTCTACAATAATTTCTCTCTCCATCTCCCTAAACTTAGATGGCTTGTATCTAGGCCAAACTACCTTGTATCATTGCTTGTACTGAAATGAAATGAAATAATGTTTATCTGTTTATCTCTTCTTGTTTGGCCTATACTTACTGGGAGTGGATTTTTCTTTTTGCTTTTGACAAAAAGGGGGAGAAAAGACTATATAAATTATCTCAAAAAGGGAATACAAAAATGCATAATCTTTAACTACTCAGGGGGAGAACATTCTAAATAATGAGGGGGAGAATATATATAAAACAAGATAAGAGAGATATTATAAGATGGCAATTTATGGACTGATTAAACATTGTAAGCATTTTTGGACTGCATACATTCGAGGGGAGATTATCTTTTATAAGATAATTTTTAATTAATTTTTGTCATCATCAAAAAGGGGGAGAATGTTGATATAAATGCATAATTTTGATGACAAACAAAACTTGATTAAAAATCATATACTAATGGTTGTTTCCAAGATTTTATTATGCAGAATCAAGTCGTAGGTCTTAAGAAAAATGAGCACAAAAAACATATTTCATGGCGACAAGTCTTGGGTAAATAAAGAAGAAAAATATGAAGTACCACAAATAAACAAAGCATGAAGGATTTGGTTGTTTCCATTTGGCTATCAAAATGCAATATTATATTTGACAGATACAAAGTAGTATGCATACAATAAGCTTCGTTCATTATAACTGAGCCAATGATTGTTTGAGGTCAACAAACAAAGTGGAGAAGTAAAGATTATATGGCAAAATAAAGACTTCATCTATCATAAGTGAGCCAATGATCTTTTGCTGTCAACAGACAAAGCAGAGAAATAAGGATCATGTGGCAAAGCAAACAAGTTCATCTGGTGGAGCAATGGAGTTGTTTATATTCAAAGCTAAACTTAACAGATGACCCAACAGATGAAGTCAAGGAGAAAATTCATTTACACCTTAAAGGTTAGTTTTTCAGTTATAATAGACAAACCACTGGATGAAGTAATAAAGGAAATCTTTCTCCGCTCTAATACTTTGTGTGGCACTTACAACAAATAACTCAATAGACGAAGCGCTAAAGAAACAAGATATTCATGCTTCTACAGTACAACAGACAAACCACAAGACAAAGCACTAGAAAGGATAATTCATTGCCAGCAATTGGAAAGAATGATTCATCTGCTACTTATGAAAGACAAATCAGAAGATGAAGGAATTTTATCTTATGAACAATTGGATGGACACTTTTTCTATCATAAGTAAAAGATGAGCAATGGTCTGGATGAATTGTTAGTCTTCACTTAGCATTAATAATGTTCTTTCATATTGATGTAAAAGTCAGCCATTGTAGCAAAACTTCGGCCAGAGCTTATTAAGAAACTAGAAATCATCTTCTCCAAGGTTAGCACTATAGGCATTTCAACATACGAGGATTAAGCAGAAGTCAGAGAATTCAAAATACACCAATCAGAATGGTCTTCTGTCATTAATGGAGTTCACCTACCACCAATGACTAGAATTCAAAGTAGCTATAAATGAATCATCGTTGCAGTTAGAGGATGTAATCAAGTATTGAGAAAATCATTCAAAATCCTCTTGAGAGCATTTATTGATCTAAGCTAAACCTTCTACAATCCTTCAAGGGTCAAGAGCCTTGTATTCAAACCTTCCTCAACTTTCTTTGAAAGCTCTCAGCCACCTTTGGGAAGATCAGTTACTTCTTCATTCAATTTTCAAAAACCTTCCCCTGTAATTACTGAGAAATACTTGTGCTTAAACTTTTGATATTCATTCTTTGTAAATTCCTTGAGCTAGTGATTGAGACTAGACTCAAAAAGAGTTGTGACTATTTGAGTGCAGACAAGAGCTATTTATTCAAGCCCCCTAGAGCTGGAATCTAGAAGAGTGCTGGGAGTATTATGAATATGCCCCTAGAGCTAGAATCTAGAAGAATGCTAGGAGCACTATTTATGCCCATTAAAGCTAGAATCTAGAAGAGTGCTAGGTGCACTATTGTATTTATACTATTGAGAATAGTAGAACTCAAGACACTAAGAGAAAATTGTTCTTGGAAGAGTGGAGTCGAGTGTTTACTCAAACCACTATAAAAATCATTGTATCTTATTTATTTTTGCCTTTATTGATTGAGTGATTGATTGCTAGAGGGATGATTAATCTTAAAGAGGTTGAGAAATAATTTTAAGTATCGAATTCATTCCTCCCCTCTTGGGTTTTTGCCTAACCTTTGGGACCAACAGAAGAAATCTATTGATGCATGGGAAATGCTAGAGAACACGATGCAAGAAAGCTTGAGTGAAACAAAAGAAGAAAATGAAGCACAATTCAATTTGCTCAGCTCTAGAGAAAGAAATCAGGAAGAACATCATATAGAAATAAGCTTCATGACCATCCATGAAGAAGAGATAAATTCAAAACGTGAAAAATCTGATCTTGAAGAATTATTAGATGAATTGTATTCAGATTTCAAATGTGAAGCCTAACCTTAACATAGAACCTAAGCAAATCAAAGCAGAAAATCATGCCCTTAGAAAATTTTCTTCTACTTTATTTAAACTAAAGGCAAAGAAGAAAGGTGAAGAAAACCAAAGAAAAAAAATAGCAATCATGGAAGAAAGCTAAAACCCAAACAGAACCAGATTTGGGTACCAAAATTTATTGCTAAAATTATAAATACAACCACATCTCCAGATAATAGACCAATAGGATCTAAAAAATAATGGATACCAAAATATTCTGTTACTAACTTACTTGGACCCATTCCTAAATGGGTACTAAAAATTATCACTTGACCTTGTAATTGCAGGTGTCCTTGAGTGCCACAAGGAGTAGAAAATGGTATATTGATAGTTTTTGTTCAAGACACATGACAGGAGAAAAGGAGCTGTTCATAGAATTAAAAGTTAAAAATGGAGGAATAGTTATCTTTGGAGATAATGGAAAAAGCAGAGTGGTTGAAATTGCTAAGATCTGCTAACCTGCCTCTATTACTATTTTGAATGTTCTGCTAGTAGATGGATTAAAACACCATCTTCTAAGTGTTAGTCAATTTTGTAATGGTTACAAGGTTGTGTTTGAGTGACATATATGTTTTATGCTAGATAGTTCAAATTCAGTTGTAGTACTTGGTAAAAGATGTGGAAATGTGTATTTAGTAGATTTTGGTGATATCCAAGTCAAATTGTCTTGTTATGAATAACGAAGAATCCTTGTTGTGGCATAGAAGACTAGGACATGCTAACAAGTTCATGACTGAAAAACTATACAACAAAAATCTTATTGTTTGCTTACCCAAACTAAAGTTTAACCTAAATAAGTTATGTGATGCTTGCTTGAAAGGAAAGTAAGTTAGAGAATTATTCAAATCTAATAAAGAAGTGTACACAACTAAAACACTTCAATTGCTACACATGGATCTTGTTGGACCAACAAGAACTAGAATCTTGGAGGGAAACATTATGCATATGTCTTTATAGATGAGACTTTTTCATTCTTTGAAACATTTACCAAGCTTGTGCAGAATGAACAAGATTCTCATATAGTAGCCACAAGAAGTGATCATGGTGAAGAATTTAAAAATCATAAATTCATTGCTTTTTATGAAAGCAATGGAATTTTGCACACATTCTCTACACTAAGAACTCAGCAAAATGGAGTAGCTGAAATAAAAAATAGATCATTGTAAGAGATGATAAGGACAATGTTGAGTGAATATAACTTATCTCAATACTTTTGGGCTGAAGCAATAAATATTGCATGCTAGCTTATTAATAGAATCTTTGTAAGATCTATACTCAACAAAACTCCATTTGAATTATATTATGTTAGAAAGCCAAATATTACTCATTTACACACTTTTTGTTGTAAATGTTTCATTCTTAATAATTGAAAGGAAAATCATGAAAAAATTGATAACAAATCTAATAAAGGCATTTTCCTTAGTTATTCCATTGTTAGCAAGGCATTTAGAGTCTGCAATTTGAAGAATAAAACTGTAGAGGAATCCATTCATATAAAATTTGATGAAAGTACTAACTCCTCTAGAAGGATAAGTGATCTTGATGATAAGATAGGAGAACTCAGAACATCTATAGAGAAAATAAAGATAAAAGATAAAGAAAATAAAATTTCACAATTAGAGACAAATGGATGAAGAAAAACAAGATGATGGACTATCCATCAATGATGTAAATAATGAAGGTAACAATTCCTTTCCTAAAGATTGGAGGTTCATGCATAATCATCCTGAAAACCAAATAATTGGTGATATTTATGATAGAGTAAGAATTAGATCTTCATATCATCAAATATGTGGTAATTTTGCTTTCATTTTTCAATTAAAGCCAACTTGCATAGATCAAGCTTTAGAAGATGAAAACTAAATTTTAGCTATGCAAGAAGAATTGGACCAATTCAAATGTAATGATGTGTGGATTCTTGTTCCAAGGCCTAACCATCAATCTAAGGCCTAACCATCAATCTATTATAGGAACTAAGTGGATCTTTAGGAACAAATTAGATGAATCTGGTATAGGGGTAAGAAATAAAGCAAGATTGGTAGCAAAAGGGTATTATCAAGAGGAAGGAATAAACTTTGAAGAATAATATGCTCCTATTGCCAGAATTGAAGCTATTAGAATGTTGCTAGCTTTAGTATCTTTGATGAATTTCAAACATTATCAAATATATGTCAAAAGTGCATTTTTAAACAGTTTTGTTATTGAAGAGGTTTATGTAGAACAACTTCCTCGGTTTGAAGATCGCTATGATCCAAACCATGCTTTCAAACTCAATAAAGCTTTCTATGGGTTAAAACAAGCTCCTAAAGCATGGCATAAGAGGCTAAGTAAATTCTTAAAAGAGAAAGGATTTACTAGAGGTAAAGTAGATACCACGTTTTTCATTAAGCATGACAAAAATGATATATTGATTGTTCAAATTTCTGTAGATGATATTATATTTGGTGTTACTAATGATAAATTCTATCAAGCTTTCCATAAAGTCATGCAAGGAAAATTTGAGATAAGTTTAATGCCTAAGATGAACTTCTTTCTAGGACTTCAATTAAAGAAGATGAAGGAAAGAATCTTTATCCATCAAGCAAAATATACTAAAGAATTAGTCAAGAAATTTGATTTAGAAGAAGGAAAGCCACTGGGCACACTAATGAGTACATCCATTAAAATGGATAAGGATGAAAAAGGTAAATTTATTTATCAAAAACTCTATAGAAGCATGATAGGATCTCTTTTATATTTAATTGCAAGTAAACCAGATATTATGTTTAGTGCCTGCATGTGTTCACGATTCTAGTCAAATCCTAAAGAATTACATCTAGTTGCAGTTAGAAAATCTTTAGATACCTTTTAGACACTCCAAACTTTGGTTTATGACATCTAAAAGGTTCAAACTTTGAATTAGTTGGGTACTCTGATTCAGATTTTGTAGGATATAAGGTAGATAGGAAGATTACTTCAGGATCTTGTAAGTTTCTTAGAAGCATGATCATATCGTAGTTCTCCAAGAAACAAACATCTATTGCTCTATCAACTACTGAGTCTAAATATTTAGCTATAAGTAGTTGTTGTGCATAAATTTTACGGATGAAACAACAATTGAATGACTTTGGTTTAAAATATATTGATACACCTATTAGATGTGATAATATCAATGTAATAAATCTGACAAAGAATCTAGTATTGCATTCTAGAACTATACACATTGAGTTCAAACATCACTTTATTAGATATCATGTACAACATCATGATATTTGTTTAGAATATGTACCAACTAAAAATCAGTTAGGAGACATTTTTATAAAACTACTTCTAGAGGATAGATTTTGTAAAATTAGAAAAGAACTTATGATGCCTAAGATCATTCATGAATATTAAATTTTCAATATTTAGATTGCTTTAGAAGTAATTCAGAAACTCAGATAGAGTTTTAGAATAATTTTTCACAATTAAATAATCTCTCTAAAATATCATTAGAAGTTCTAAAACACCTTTTTAGAACCTCTGAAGCATGGGCTTAATTGCCTTAGAATCTTTGATTTTTAAAGCCTTTTTGAGCATGTTGAAATGTCTTCAAAACTTCTGAGGTTATAAGCATAGAAGATCTGACAAACTTTCTTAATGATATTAGAATCTCTAATACCATATATTAGAGAATCCAATTCTTATAAAGCCCTAGCATTAGAAATTCTGCACATCCATTTCCAGTCTCTGAGGTCATCTTCTTGCATCATCTACATACATTCTCTTCCAAAACGTCCTCATTTCACTTCATGTTCAGAGTTCTCTCATCCCTAGAATCTCCAAAAACCCCTCTCTTTCAAAACTCTAAGCCAAAAATCCTTCAGCTGCTGCTAATGGCTAGGACAAAGATGGCTAGCAAACGTGCAAAAATTTCATCTACAGATTCTTACAGATTCTGAGATAAGAAGAAGAGAGAGCTTAGCAGAAGAAACTCTAAGGAAGAAAAGAAGAATAAAAGATTATGTCTTAAAGGTAATCTTCAACAATAAGAAATCTAATTACAATGAATATGTCAAAAGATTTGAAAATAGAAAAGTTGAGAAAAGAAGAGTCTTTGATTTCAAAGCATTTGGAGAAAATGACTTGAATTTAGAAGTGACCAATTGGATTAAGTTCCGCCTAGGAAAGTTTTATGAGCTATAAAGATAAATGTTACAATAGAATGGTTTTAAGCCTTAATTAACAATTTCAACACAATACTAGAAAATTGTAGATTGGAAAGATATAAATAGATCTATCTCCAGACAGCATAAGAGATGCATTCAGCATTCCAGAGATGGAATGGCTATCAAATAAAGCTAAGCTATTTTCAGATCTGGCTAAAGAAGAAATCAAATAGAATATGAATTACATGCATGTCATCCATCTGAATCTAGATCTTAAGCTTTCTCATATGTTTATCTTCAACAACATATATCCAGATATTGCTCAGATCATATCTAATTAGTTGTACCTGGTAAAGACATCTACCAATTATTATCTTCCTTATGGGATAATAATGAGCAAATTTCTCAAGATAGCTAATATTGATCTTTTCAAAGAAGATGGAGAAGATTTCATGACAAGAGAAACAATAAACAGAGATAAATTGAAGAGAATAGGCTTTAAATCAACTCCATAAGGTTGAATATCTCAGAAGCCAACAAAAGAAGAGCAGATAAAGAAAAGTAGAATTGAAGAAGAAAGAAGGGAAAGGCAAGAAATTATAGAAGAGGCTACAAACATAAGAGAAGAAGCTACAGGAAGAAATGAAGAAGAGACAAAATGAGAAGATAGATAGGAAATTATTGTTGAACTAAATAGTGCATATGGCAAACAACCAAGTTTTGATAATGAGCAACAATATATGAATGAACATGTGTGGTACTAATAGTTGTGTTCTCAAGTATTATAGAAACAAATATGAACATACGGGAAAAAAACTCAAATGGAGTGACAACGTACACAATGAATACATCAGCAAGCACAATTCACTAACTAAAACAAGACAAGTATGATAAAAAAAAATGGCATGAAAGAAGACAAGTATGATTACAAAGAATGACACTTAAACTTTAAAAAGAAGCCATCAAGTAAATCTGTAGCCATGAAGTTCACGCCTCAATAAGTGCTCGAGCAAATCATCTACAGATAAAGTCAGTGTCAAATAGCATCTGCCTCAGGAAGACTCAGACAAATTATTCCACAAACAAGTTAGATAAATTGTTTACAATCAACACTTGTCCACATCACAAAGACAAATTGAGTTTGCAGAAGTGGAAATGAAACAGAGTTGAAATCAAACAAATGAAGAAGCCAAAATGAAGTTAAAATCACTCAAGCATTTGTCTATCATAAAGCTCATCTGAAAATTGAAGAGGCTAAGAAACCTATTTGTTATCACTGCAGAAAATATTGAAGACAAAGTAGAAGCGGCATAGCGGCAAAAGAATGACTTTGTCTATCGTCTTCATTTACAATGATTGTCTGTCACTTGCAATAGTCAAACCATTAGACAACCACTGAAGAAACAAGTTGTCTATGCCTTAACGAGTTGTTTGTTACTTTTAACAGACAACCCATCATATGAACGACTAAAAGGAGGATTCGTCAGCATGCCACAACTTCATTTATCACTTATGATAGACAAACTAAAAGACAAACCATTTTGAAGACTTTGTCTACAACCTGCAACTTTGTCCGTAGATTTTAATGGATAAATAATAGACAAAGTCATTTTGTCTATTAGGGAAGGAGCCTTGTCTGCAAAGAAGAATCGTTTGCTACTTACAAAAGACAAAGCCACTTTGGCTGATGAAAAGAAGACTTTGTTTGGTGAAAGTCACTTCCTCTGCTATGAAAAGCTTTGTTTGCGCCATAAGGATCGTCTGCTGCTTACAACAGATAAAGCAACAAATAAAGCTACCTCGCCTGATGAAAGAAACTTTATCTGCTAAGAGAACTTTGTCTAAAGAGCAATAAAGAGGAAGAACTTTGTTTGTGCCTCTATAGTTCACCTATTACTTACAACAAACAAATTAGAAGAAGAAGTAAAATGCTATAACGGTCTCTAATAGAATTCCAAAGACAAAGTTGTCTATTATGGATCTACTCAGAGCCACTTTGTCTATTACTTACAAAAGACAAATTCAAAACATGAACAGACAAATTCGTCAAATAACATATGACATATCATGAAGAGTAGAAGCCACCTATACCAAACATCGCTGACTGCACTTCCAGTCAAAGTCTCATTCGAAGCAAATTTTATTAAAGTAGATTGGTCAAATCGAGCTTAGCGGAAGATGGAAAGAAATTCAAAGGAAAGCAGTCTACACTCTAATAAAGGTTGCAATGTTTAGAGGATGCATTCCTTCAAGCTTAATGGGTATCTTTCCAAAATAGTGAAAGAGTCAGTCAAGCGGAAAAGTCCTTATCTAGTATTTGCTAAAATCAAAAAAGCATCTTCTTCAAGAATGGTGCTGCAGGCTTTCTAGCTACAAAATAAGTTTCTCAAGAAGTTAACTTTTCTATGGGAGAAATCAGAATAGTCTTTAACATTCAAAAGAAATCCACTAGCTCCAACAAGTAGAAATTTCTAAAGAAATATAAAGGTAGTTCAGTGTCAATGAAGAAGGTTGACGAAGCTAAGAGAAAAATCAGAAAAGATTTTAATCAAGTAACATCTCTCAATTAGACTACACTTCCTCCTAGATAATCAATCTCCATTATGCTGATAAATAATGAGCCTAAAAGTTCTATCTTCATCATACATCTAGAGTATTGATATCTAATAAGCTTCAATGAGATGTGATCAAAATATGTACAAATCATCCTAAGAAAAGAGGTAATGTAATGTACAAAAAGAGTGTTGTTAATTACCTATATGAGTTGGTGGTGAGCTCAAGAAAACCACATGGTATGAGTTGTTGGTGAGTTCTAGAAAACTCACAAGTTTGTTGGTGATCTTCAAAATCAATGAGTTTCCCAGTGAGCTTGTGAAACCAAAAGAGTATTAGGAACACTATGTTTATGCCCTCTAGAGCTGGAATCCAAAAGAGTGTTGGGAACACTGTGTATGCCCCCTTGAGCTGGAATCCAAAAGAGTGCTAGGAGCACTTTGTATTTCCATTATATGGGATATAATGGAACCCAAGGCACAATGAGTGTGTGCCATTGGAAGAGAGGATGTAGTGATGGTGTTCCTGAACCACTATAAAAATTGTTGTGTGTTTTGTCTACATGATTGTTTTAACTTGCATATAACTATTTCATCATCATAACTCACATATCACTACACGCTCAATTATATGCCTGAAATAACAATGGCTAAGAAAAGTTGAATTTGGAAGTGAAGTATTCACAATGATTAAACAAATAGATATGGAAATTACATATGTGCTGTATCACTACTTCTCCTTAGCTCATTAATTTTTATTTAGCCATAATTTTTATATGCTCAATTCACCCCTCCCCTCTTGAGCTACTCATTTATATGGGACCAACAATTATAGTAGCAGTACCATCCAAACCAACCCAAACTCAACGACATTCATCCATACCTCAATCTGATCAACCCACCTACATAACTCCACAAATTGTAGAATCCATTCTTTTAGCCTACCTTCTACCCATTCAAACCTGAATAACCAATCTTGAAAACCATAACATAACTCTGATGAGCCAAAATATAGATGGTTCGCAATCAGTCCCCGGCAACGGCGCCAAAAACTTGATGAGCCAAAATATAGA
>JAYJMB010006324.1:0-11154 GCA_036873735.1 Pouteria campechiana | reverse complement strand
ACGTTGATTGCTTGCAACAAATTGATTATTGTGAATTAATTTTCTTTTTCTTTTTCTTCCCGTGTGCATTGCCAATTTTCCATTTGCATGCTCGTTGCTGGACGCGCAGGTGAGGGTTTTCGAAACCGCGGGCCACGTCGCGCGATGCGTCACCAGCTCCACGACGCGTCACTTATGCAGCTGTGTGGGTCGGTAGTTGCGCAGACGAGGGCTGCCACCTCTCGGTCATGTTAGTGTCAATTGCGCGATGCTTGAGTTGGAATGGTGCCTGTCTTCGCGGCACGTCGACGGCAGCGCTTGATTGCGCGTTGTGCTAGCACTCGGATCCAGCTTCTCGGTGCACTGGCATTTGTAGCGCGGCGTCACGATCGTGCGTGACGAGGTGTCTGTGTTTGTGGCACGTTGGCAGCAGACATAACTGCGCACCGTGCTGGTGCTTTCAGTCGGCCCACGCTGGCGTGAAATGGTGCCTGCGTCCGTGGCACGTCAGCAGTGGCAGCATCCTTGCACCATGCTGACGCCCTGTTCCGCTCATCCGACCTGAGCGCCACGCCGAAATGGCCTTGCTGCCGATGCATCGTCTCTGGTTGTGGGCACCTGCTCACGATTCCGTTCGCTGCGTGATGGGTCAGCTGCCCGTCGTAGAACATGCTATCACAGTTACGCAACGCTCGTCCGACGCTGACCCTTCCGCGCACCAGGTCAGAGTCCTTTGCAGTTGCGCGCCATGTCGGAAAGGCTTCACGTGTTTGCTGATGGTTCACCATCGTCGTTGTTTCCGCATCGGAGCCGGCAGCCAGGCGCGTCAGTCGTGCCATCAGGTGTGCGGACCCTCGTCGCTCGTCGTCCTCGCTGTTTTCACATCGGAGCCGGCAGGCAGTCGCTGCACGCGACTTTGTAAGCGTCGGCTGCGCACAATGGCACCTCGCCTACACGCCACGCTCGCATTGCACGGCCTGCCACTGGCAGTGTTCGCAGCACGTTGGCAGCAGTCGTAACTGCGCGCCATGTTGGTGTTGCTAGTCCGTTCGTCCTACCTGCGCGCCACGCTGGCTTGGCTTGCTGGCATCGCATTGTCTCCCGACTAGTTCCTGCCCATGGTCGGGTCGGCTTCGTGATAGATCTTCCTAAAGTGGCTACTGCGTGACCACGTGCCGTCGTCGTAGGTTGCTTTTGGAGCTGGTCAGCGAGACACCGCTGCTCGTTGTGCATTGCTGCCGCCGACAGCTTCCCTGCTGGCAACGAAGCGTTGCCGCTCGTTGCGTAGCCGTCGACCTCCGTCATCCCACCAATCAGGCATCGTCATCGCTATCCCTGCTGGCGGCGAGATGCTGCCACTCGCTGCGTCGCCGTTGCCGTCCACGGGTCAGTCGTTGTAGGCTGCCGTTTGCAGCTGGCAGCAAGATGCCGCTGCCCGTCGCGCGCTGCCGCCGTCGACGCCATTCCTGGCGGCAGCGAGACGCTACTGCTTGCTGCGTTGCCATCGGGCTCCATTGTTCCGCCAATCAAGGGTCGCCATCGTCGTTCGCATCACTACCAGCGGCCGGACGTCGCTGCCGCCGATCCACCGCCACGCTGTCGGCGACCGTAGGTCGCTCTACTGGCGACACCATTCGACTCTGGCCTTGCTGATGCTACCTCCCACCTAGCACCCTGTTCGTGGCTACCATGGAACAGGGGTGCCGCTCGGTGCCTGCGCGCCATGATGGATCGCTGCCTCCGCTGTCCGCGCTGCTGCCGCCGTCAGTCATTCAGTCGGTCAGGCCCCGTAGGTGCCCACGGTCGGATGCCCTATTCGTGGCTGCCACGGAATAGGGCAGCCGACTACTACCCATTTAACTCCATTGTCACTGTTGCCCATCTCTACCGGCGGCATCCGTTGATCGGATGGTCGATCGAATCCGTTCGCATGGCTGGATCTGATTTTACCGCACCGAGTATCAAAGCCGGTGGCCAGAGGGGGGTTGTCGGTGCTGGGCTGACCCTCCGTTTTGGCCACAAGGTAGCCGCTCGGTTTCGCCGGCCGGCGCCTACACTCCAGATCAGCACCGCTGATTGGGATCCTTATATCACGTCGATGTTTTTGGGATCCCCTCCCTCGTCGTGAGGTCGACTCTCTGGCCGGAAATATGCGGTAGCTCACGTTGTCCGCTGTTTACATCGCCGCCGGCGAAGGGACGCTGTTGCCGATAGTCCATCGTCACGCCATCGCCGTCACCGTCCGAGGACTGTGTCGCTGGCGACGCTCCCGTCGGCGACACTGTTCGATGCCGACAATGCCTGCAATGTCCTCGTCGGACAGCCTATTCGTGGCTACCACGCAACAGGGGTGTCACACCACCCGCGTTCGCCATGCTGATCGTTGCCGTCGCGTTGCTGTCGCTGCTCGACGCCGTCCACTCCACCGGACAGTGACCTGGCTGCGCTCGTCCGCATCAGCCGAAGTCGTGCTGTCCACCCCCCCGGACAGCGACATGGCCGCATTCGTGATCGGCCTCATTTGTCCGCTGGTCAGTTGTGAGGTGGTGCCTGCATCCGTGGCACGTCGGCAGCAGGCCCAGCTGTGCGCCATGCTGGTGCTCCTGGTCGCCCACTTGGCAAGCTGCTGTTCGTGCGTGAAGTGGTGACATGCGCCCGTGGCATGTCAGTCGTTGCTATCGCGTTACTGTCGCTGCTCGTGTTGTTGATGCCGTCAGCTAGTCGGACGGCTGCTCGGATGGGGCCATATGATTCCCTTTGATTTTCTATAGCCCAACAGCGACATTGGAAAGAAAACATGGAGATAGGTAGCTCTTTGCCACATCATAGTGATGCAGTGCAGACTCAAAACATGAATTTTGGGCAGAAAAGCTCTATGCCACGGCACTATGATGAATTTTGGGAGCCAAATAGTTTTGTGCCGCAGCACTTGAGTTGGAGACACAGATGCAAATTTTCTGAAAGTGTTGGAAATGACACTGAACCTTCTTGGATTTCTTGGAAAAGCTACAAAAAGACTACTATTGAAGGAAGGAGGATAAAAGGCTAAGAGATGTCGCCTTAGAGTGGTTCTTGGGCTATCTTCGAGGGTAGCTTGGAGGTTGAATTGTAGCTTGGGAAGAGAAGAGAAATAGGATTTCCCAGAGATACATGCTTCAAGCCTATTTTTAGCAAGGGAAACCAAAGGAGAAGAGTTTGCTTTCATTTTTATTCTCGATTCTTACAATGTTTGCTTCTCATTTTTCAATTGCACTTGGATTAAACTCTATACTCGAATTTTAGATAATGTTGAATGGTAATGCTATGTCTTTTCATTTGAATATGAGTGGCTAGACCTCTCCTACTAGAGGGTAGATGGATCATGTGTTGAAGTCATGGTTTAATCAATGAGTTATGTTAATGAGTATGTTTTAGATATTTATTTGTGATATTGTGTGATTAATGCCTTCAATCTAGGGACCCTTTATTGAATGATATTGCATTTAGGATTTGACACTTAGAAGAGGTAATTCTGAATGATATTTCAACATCATGATATGTAATGCTGGATGTCTTGGGAAAGCTTCTAGGTTATGTGAGATTATTTAAAAGGAACCACATATCTTAATGCATTCTTAATATTTTAATTTTTATTGAAATGTTGAAGTTGGAATATTAATAATAGATATTTAGCCTATCACTCGGGAGAGGAGGTTAAATGCATTTGGATTCTTAGTCTATAAATCGATGAAACTACTTAATGGCATGTTAAGTTGATGAACCCATGATCAAAACACAACTAAAGTTGATCCTCCAGAGCTTCTTCACCAACAAAAGTCTACCCTTTTCTAATTCTTAGTTAAATTCATATTATTTGATTTTTTAAATAAAATTGGGATTATGCACTGCAATAGCTAGTGACTAATTAAACTCACTAGTCCCTATGGAGACAATACTCACTCACCATTTTATTACAAAACTTGATGTCATGCACTTGCGGTATAGTTTGTAGCGAACAAGTTTTTGGCGTCGTTGTCGGGGATTGACAATTTTTTTATTCTTCACTAATATTGCTACGAGATAGTTCCATTTTTAATTTGGAGTCTTCAATTTTATTATTATTGCTTATTCCAAATTTATTTTTTCTTTCATTTGTAATTGTTCTAAAATTTGATTGCTTTCTTCTCAATGCATGCGAGATCTTGCGGAGCTTGAGTTAGCTCCATTTGATCCAGAAATTGAAAGAACTCTTTGGGAAACTAGGAGAACAAAGCAAGTTGAATCTAGCAAGATGGAGGACCCAGATCATCAAAGAGTAATCAAGGACTACTTCAATTCGATAGCCAATGACAACAACGTAGGCATTACTCTCCCTATAATCAATGCCAACAATGTTGAGTTAAAGCCTTCCTTGATTAATATGGTGCGGCAAAACTAGTTTAGCGGTTCTCCAAATGAAGACCCAAATGTTCATCTGGTCACATTCAAAGAAATCAGTAATACAATTAAGATGAATGGAGTCCCAAATGAGGCCATCAAGTTGAGATTATTCCTTTTTTCTTTGAGGGATAAGGCAAGAGTATGGTTACAAAGCCTTCAACCAGGAAGCATCCCCACCTGGGATGAAATGGTGGAAAAGTTCTTAACAAAGTTCTTCCCACCTGCAAAACCTGTTCAAATCAGAAGTGAGATTGGATAATTCAAATAGATGTACTTTGAGCCACTCTATGAATACTGGGAGAGGTTCAAGGATTTGATTAGAAGATGTCCTCAACATGGTTTTCCAGATTGGCTTCAAATCCAATTGTTCTGCAATGGATTGAATAGTCACACAAGGATGATCATAGATGCTACCCCTGGATGTTCACTAATGGGAAAGGCTACAGCAAAAGCCTACTCTTTGCTTGAAGAAAAGGCTTCCAATACCTTTGCATGGCCTAATGAACATAACATAATTATAAATGTAGTTGGGTGTTTTGAAGTGGATCCCATCACAGCTCTTACAACACAAATGTCATCTCTCACCCATCAGCTTGCCATAGCCAATTCATCATCAAAGGGTGCCTCATTGATAGGAGAATCTCCTCTTGTAGTTGGATCATACATGATTGCAGATCAAGTTAAGGATAATAGAGGCTACAACAATTACCATGGGAACAACGTGTAGAATCAGTACAATCCAGGGTGGAAGAACTATGAAAATCTTTATTATGGAAACCCAAGGAATGCCATTAACCCTCCCTCGGGTTTCTAATCTCCTCAACAATCTCATCCAACAAAAAAGAAGCCAGCACTTGAAGGTCTTATGACCACTTTTGTAACTAAGAGTCAAACTAGATTTTCAAGAAATGAAGCAAGATTGGATAACATAGAAACTGGCATGAGAAACATCAACTCTTCTATCAAATCATTTGAGACAGAGATTAGATAGCCAGCAAGCTCTTCCAACAATTGGAACAGGAGTGATTTTCCAAGCAACATGGAAAAGAACCCAAGGGAGCAGTGGAGTGTTGTAACATTGAAAACTGGTAGAGAATTGGAGTCTCCAAAGAACCAAGAGGAGACACCTTCCTTCTCACAAGAAGGAGATCAAGAAAGTGCACAAAGACAAGTAAAAGAAGAAAGAAATAAAGAGCCAAAAAGAGAAGTTTCTAAACTAGGGAGAATTTCATTTCCTAATAACACTCCTATTTTGAAAACTCTACTTCCATTTCCTCAGAGATTTCAAAAGAAAAAAATAGATGATCAATTCAACAAATTTCTTGAAATCTTTAACATTCCTTTTGCAAAAGCTTTGGAGCAGTTGCCAAATTATGCAAAATTCATGAAGGAGGTTATGTTAAAGAAAAGGAAGCTTGAAGAATTTGAGAAGGTTAAGTTGACAAAAGAATGCAGTGCCATATTGCAAAGAAAACTTTTTCAAAAACTAAAAGATCCAGGGAGTTTCACTATCCCATGTGCTATGGGAAAATCTTCATTTCATAAAGCTTTGTGTGATTTAGGTGCATCTATTAATCTAAGGCCTCTTTCAATTTTTTAGAAACTTGGATTAGGAGAAGTGAAGCCAACCACCATCACATTGCAACTAGCAGAAGCTTTGTGTGATTTAGGTGCATCTATTAATCTAATGTCTCTTTCGATTTTTTAGAAACTTGGATTAGGAGAGGTGAAGCCAACCACTATCATATTGCAACTAGCAGTTAGGTCTTTGACCCATCCATGGAGAATCATAGAAGATGTGTTAGTGAAGGTGGATAAGTTCATCTTTCCTATTGATTTTGTTGTGTTGAACATCTAAGAAGACCATGAGGTGCCTCTCATTCTGGGAAGGCCATTCCTTGCAACTGGAAGAGCATTAATTGATGTTCAACAAGGTGAGTTAACCTTAAGAATAAATAAAGAAGAGGTAAAGTTCAATATTTACCGTGCCATAAACTATCCAATTCAAAAGAGCACTTACAATAGAATTAAAATTATGAATGAATGTGCAAATGAATGCATTAATGATCCATTGGAAAATTGCATTGCAAATTCTGTTAGCCAGACTATGATATGTTCTAAGGAGGTCAGAGAACAAGTCTCAACTTTAGAGATGGGATCATAAGAGAAAATTAGTTACAATGTGGAAATGTTGGAAGAAGAAGTAGCTATGAAAGAAGTGAAAGCTGAATTAGAATTGAAATAATTGCCAGATCATCTCAAGTATGCATTCCTAGGCAATAATTCAACATTTCCAATGATCGTTTCTTCTTCTTTGATAGGTTTGGAAGAAGAGAAACTACTTTAGGTGCTAAGGGAACATAAATTGGCTATTGCATGGTCGATTGAGGACATCAAAGGAATAAGTCCAGCCATTTGTATGCATAAAATTCTGATGGAAGAGTCTTACAAACCTTCCTGAGAGTGTCAAAGATGACTTAATCCTACCATGAAAAAGGTAGTATGTGCTGAGGTTTGAAATTGCTCAAAGAAGGTATTATCTACACCATCTCCAACAGTGAATGGGATAATGTATTGATACCCACTAGGACATTGATTTGGTGGCAAGTATGCATCGATTACAGAAAATTGAACAAAGCCATTAGAAAGGATCATTTTTTGTTGCCTTTTATTGACCAAATGCTAGATTGTTTAGCATGCTATGATTATTATTGCTTTCTTGATGGTTATTCAGGCTATAATTAGATTATGATAGCCCTAGAGGACTAAGAGAAAATAACTTTTACCTGCCCATATGGTACATTTACATATAGGAGAATGCCTTTTTGGCTTGTGTAATGCTCCCACCACTTTCCAGCGATGCACGATGGCCATTTTTCATGACATGATAGAGAATATCATGGAAGTTTTCATGGATGATTTCTTAGTTCTTGGTTCCACTTTTAATCAATGCTTGCATAACTTATCTCTTGTTTTGCAGGGATGTGAAGAGACTAACCTTGTTCTTAACTAGGAAAAGTGTCATTTTATGGTTAGGGAAGACATTGTGTTGGGACATAAAATTTTAACTTGTGGAATGGAAGTCGACCAAGCAAAGATTGAAGCCATTGAGCAACTCCCACCTCCATCCAATGTAAAAGGAATTTGTAGTTTCCTCGGCCATGCAGAATTCTAAAGGAGATTCATCAAGGATTTTTTGAAAATCATTAAACCTCTATATAATCTCCTTGAAAAAGATACTCCTTTTAATTTTGATGAATCTCGCTTGCAAGCATTCAATACACTGAAGGAGAAGCTAATTTTAGTTCCAATTCTGATGATGCCTCAATGAGATTGAATGCCAATTAGATCATTCAAAGATGTGTTCTAGAAGAAGAAGTGCATGACATATTGCAGCAATGTCACTCATCTCCATATGGAGGTCATCATGGTGCTGATAAGATAATTGCAAAAGTTCTCTAGTCAGGCTTTTATTGGCCCACACTTGTCAAAAATAGCCACAAGTTTGACAGGAATAATTTCAAGAAGGCATGAGCAACCATTGACAAATGTCCTTAAGGTGGAGATTTTTGATGTCTGGCGAATTAACTTCATGGTACCATTTACAATGTCTTTTGGCCACTTATATATTTTGCTTGTAGTGGACTATGTTTTCAAATGGGTGGAAGTGGTAGCCACAACTACCAATGGTGCAAAAGTAGTGCTGAAATTTTTGCAAAAAAACATCTTCACTAGATTCGGGACACCACGAGCAATTATCAGTGATGAAGGCTTACATTTCTACAATAAGTCATTCAACAACTTGCTTTCAAGATATGGTGTGAGACATAAAGTGAACCTTTTTTATCATCCTCAGGCAAATGGGCAAGCAGAAGTTTCAAACCATGAAATCAAACAAATTCTAGAAAAGACAGTCAGCCTAAATCAAAAAGATTGGTCTAGGAGACTAGATAATGCACTTTGGGCATAGAGAATAGCATTTAAGACACCAATTAGCATGTAGCCATACCAGTTGGTGTTTGGAAAAGGCCTGTCATCTCCCAGCAGGCATTTTGGGCTGTAAAGAAGTTGAATTTCAATTTTGAAGCTTCAGGTAAGGAGAGGCTATTCCAACTTAATGAGTTGGAAGAATTCCACAATGTAGCTTATGAGAATGCATGGATTTACAGAGACCACACCAAGCAATGGCATGATAAGCTCATCATCAAGAAGGAACTCCAACCAGGTCAACAAGTTTTGCTTTTCAATTCCAGGTTGAAGTTGTTTTCTTGAAAGCTAAAGTCAAGATGGTCTAGCCCTTTCATTATGAACAAAGTGTTTTCTTATGGAGTAGTGGAGCTACAGACACATGATAGTAGGACATTTCAAGTGAATGGGCTGCAAGTCAAGCTATACTATGAGCATGAAAACAAAAGTGGAGATATCATCCACTTCAAGGAAGAAGAATGAAGTCAATCACTATTGGGCTGAGATTATAAATCAAGTGCTTCTTGGGAGGCATCCCAAGTTCTCAACCCTCTTTTCTAATTTTCACAATCTTATTTGGTTGTTAGTTATAGGTTTTGTTTAGCTTACTTACTCTATATTAGTTAGTCTAGTTTTAGTGTTAATTCAAAATTTGAATTATGCACCAGTTGATTTCATTTTCTAGTAACACATTACTTGTCATGTAGCATGGTTTATCACACCTTTGGGATCAATCCATTTAAGAAACAAGTATCACTTCAGTGGAGAGAATGGGAGCAAAATGAGATAGCAAAAGCAATGCCATGGCACCATGCCGTGGCACAAGAACAACCAATGCAAAACAAGCGGAGTTAGACAGTTCAATGTCATAGCACCATGCCGCGGCACAAGTCCAATCGATGAAAATCAGTAACCACAATGACATGGCACCATGTCACGACATAAATTCAACTACAAATATAAACTGGCAGTCAACAAGGTTAATGTTGTGGCACCATGCCATGGCACAAGTGCAAACCCAAAGGAAGCTAAGGAGTCAGCAAGGACAATGCTGCGGCACACACGAGAACAACAGACATAATGCCATGGCACACAAACTCCATCCCTCGCATGTGTTCCAATGCCATCTCTTAAAAACTGCCCCATGCCATGACACACTCATTCATTTCCTCCCTCTTTTGCAACTTTCTTTATTCCTCCTCAAAACCCTAAGCTCCAATGAAACCCACCCATTCCATTTCATCTCTCCCCAATCCAATCTTCACCATCCTTACAACTAGAGCTTCATCTTCCTCATCATCCATTGTGCATGCCACGGGTTTCTTGGGAGCTCCATGATTCCATCTCCTCTCAACCTAGTAACATCTTCAACGTTCAAGGGTATTCCATCTAATCATTTCAAGTAAGTGCGTCATCACTTCATTGTGATTCAAGTGTTAAATTCTTGTTTCTGTGACTCGCTTGGCACATTGGGTAAGAACTGAAGCTTGTGCACATGTTGTGTTTGGTGAAATGCTTGTGAAGCTTATGAGATTTTGTGGAAGGTCATTCTCTTAGCTATTGAGCTTGGTGTTTGTAGGAGAAGGGCCATGTGTAGTGCATTGTGTATTGAAGCAGGAACGTGTTGTGTGGCCCCATTAGTTGACACCTCTCAAGTGTTCGATGAAAAATCTGAATGTGATGAACACTCTTTATGTATGATTGCAGTTTATATTCATCAATTCTTTGGCATTTCTAGTTTGCATAGAAGGGGAACAATTGTTGAAGAATGTTAACATGCCGTTGAATTGTGGCTTGTTGCTTGTTACTTGTTGGTAAGCAATTGAGTAGTTTTCAGTTAAGTGAGGTTTGCACTATATGAAGTATTAATTATTGCAGTGGCCATTGGGAAATTGTCATTGGAGTGGTGTTGGACCATCTGTGCATTGTATTGCAGTATTTCTATATCGGATTGTGTGCTTTTGCATCAAGCTTCATTGTTGCATCTACTTCACATATATTCACCATATTGTTCATATGGCTCCAAAGGGACAGAAAGTGACATCTGCAAGTCTATTCAAAAGGCCACGAAGTGCAACCCCAAAACCCCAGATCAAGCCTACTTTTGTTAGTTTAGCTACTGCAGAAAGGTATAAGAGTTCTCTTATCAAGAGAAATTGAATTCAAGAGTGGGGCATTGCCAACCCCATAAACTCTGTACAGAAGGTGATTCACGAAAGATGGTGGGGCAAACTTGTGAAGTATTCAAAACTAGCTTTAGTTCCCATGGTCAGGGAGTTTTATGGAAATGCCTTAAAACACAAAAACCTGAAGGCATTGGTCCAAGGATGTTTGGTTCCATTTGATAGAGCCACCATAAACCAGGTATATTAGTTGCCTGATTTGTAAGATGATGAATTTTCCAAACTACACGAGGAAAGGGCAAACTATGAAGATGTCATCTAGACAATTTCATATCCAGGAATAGCTTGGAAAAGATCAAGGGGTGAGATAAAGAGTATTCCTAAATAGGGACTACAAACTCTTGGGAAGGTATGGCATTACTTTATTTTTGCCAAGCTAATGTCGTCTTTATATGTTTCTAGGGTTTCCAAGGATAGGGCATTGTTAAATTATGCCATCCAAACTAAACACTATTAATATGGGAAAAATCGTTAAAGCGTTGATCTTGTACATTGCCAAAGTATCAACCCCTACAGGTGAATTTGGTCACCCCTTGATGAGAATGCAAAATGTCATATTTTATTCTCCTAATACTTCATCTTTTGCACCTAATACTTCATCTTTTGC
>JAYJMB010006322.1:0-54050 GCA_036873735.1 Pouteria campechiana | reverse complement strand
CAATCCTTTCCTTCTCCTGTGGATGAAATCATTCAATTAGAAAACTCCATTGCAATCATAGCTGCAGGAGAAAATTTTCCATTCAACTTGCAGCATATTTGCTTCCTCTGCATACGTGACAGAAAGAGACGTTTGGTAAATAAAAATGCCGGAAAGAAGGGAACCCTCGTGAGACGACAAAGAACTTGTGCACCTTTCTAGTTTCTTATGGGGTGCCATTCGACAGCTGACAGCGACCCTATTCATCAGACATGGGTCCGCCGCACCAGCAGCCAAGAAACGCAGCAGAGTGGCACGCACAAGTGTCAAAATATTCCAACCGCTGAAATCAGCATCGGTTAGATTGGTGAGGTGAGAGTCTCGCTTCGGAGACATGGACAGCTAGCGAGTGCGAGTGCGACCCAGCAAAATCTAAAGCACCAGTAGCAGTCTACACGTGTACGGACCTGAATTTTGCAATGGTCACATGCAGTAGAGTGTACTTATAAAAGGTCCGGATGTGGACAGCCAATCGCGCAGGGACGAATGTTGAGGAGATCGTCCGGGCGCAAGTGGCGCTTTCAGTCACAAGTGACAAAATGAAATTACATGGTACGGTAGACTGCGTTGTACAGAAGCCATCCGACCCATTGGAGAGAGGTGATCTACCGCCAGCAAAAGATGCATATGCACGTTTCTCATTAAATGGTAAATGGTATTTAAAATAACCGAGTAAGGGACTGTTTAGCTGGGGGAAACGAAATGATAATTGTTAAGATACGACTTGGATTTCTTCTAATTAAACTTATCTCTAGTGTATTCGGTGTTAATGGTCTACGCTTCGCTCTTACTCTCAGCCAAAGAGAATTTTGATTTTCGAGAGAGGTTAATATTATGAGATGTATTGGTTTTTAGGGCTTTGTAAGAGCTTTTTCTTCTTTGTAACTTCATTTGATAATGAGTTACTTTTATCCTTCATTTTTTGATAATGAGTTACTTTTATCCTTCATTTGTGGTTTTTTCTTTCTTTGTGTTTGCAATCTTTTTATTTGATTATTTTTCTATTTCTATGCTGTTTTGTGTTGCTTTTATAGGTTTATTCCTAACAAAAACAGAAAAAAAATACAACATCAACTAGAAATTAAATGAGGTTAATAGACAATGGGTACAAACAAAAGTCAAATTAGGAGTAGAGATATTATAGTAATTATATTTTAAATCAGTATTTGAGTGTAGAAATTTCATGAAAATGAAAATTTCTATTTCCTTATGCCTGTTTAGGCCTTAATGGCACAACCGGAGCTTCATGCTCATGGGAGCATAAAAGAAATGATGGAATGCTTATAGGATGTTGGCACAGTTTTTTAAAGTAATTATAGTGTTAATTAGACCAAGAAAAAGGCGTGGCTAGATACAGAAGTAATTTAATTTTATAAAAAAAATATTTAAATTTCTAAAAAAGGTAATAAATTTTTTAAAATTCTGATAATATTCGATGACTTTGACCACCCTTATAAATGCTAACAACCTTTGACTGAATGCTAATAAAGTTCGACGAGACTTTCTGAGTTTTAACTCTACGGCTCTAATGAACTTTGATAGGATTTGAAGGATTCGAGGGTTCTAACTTCTTCTTTTCTCAAAATGCCCCTTCACATTAGAGGGTCTCATCTCAATTCAACGGTGGATCAAGTATTTCTACTTTTCCTTAAGTACTTGCTCACAAAATTGGAAAGCAACTCTACAAGTGGTAAGTCTTGCAAGATTGTGTCAAAAATGGTGGGGATCAATAGTTAAATCCAAAAGCCACATTTTCATTAAGTCATAGAAAAGTTCCAATCATGAATCTTTAGACAGAATCGCAGAATTCCTAAAATTCAAAGGGGAGCCCCATCAAGAGGGGCAAATGGGCCGACAGAGCCACTCGGATTCCTAAAAATAAAACTCAAAAAGGATGTAAGAACTGGACTACTAATTGGTAGAACCAAACTGCAATTGAATCAGTCCATTGTGCCACTTGGTTTAACCAGTTTAACAACTAATCGTGACACAACAATTTTTACAATTTCAATTATATAAATGATAAAATTTTCCCAAAATTTTATAATTATTTATTGAATATGTTACACACGATAGGCTATCATCGTCATCAAAAGCTGTTTCCAAGTGGGTCAGCTACATAGATTGTTGCACCAATCTCGCCGATCTTGAATTATATCCTCCATAAGTTCATTGCTTTCAAGTGATAATAAATACACAGCAAATAACAACGCCAATAATTTTTTTGGGTATGTTTGATGGGGGCGTGTTACAGGAAGAGGGTTAAATTAAATAGGCACTCATTTACTCATCTTTTAAAAGATTAACATGACACTTTAACTATTTCTAATAATTTTAAGAGTCTTATTTTTTTTATTAGTTATATTTTCAATTATTTTTCTTTATGCTTTGTTTGGTAATGAGGAGAAAAGGGTTAAAAAGTTTTTCGCACTTTTTCATCCTTCTTTACACAAGTTTTGACATAATTTAACAACTTTGCTACCTAATATCTCTTAATTTCTCTATTATTATCATCTTTTTAATTATTATTTTTTATCTTTTTATTCAAAATTCTTATCTATTTTGTCATTATTTACTTTATTTCTCATCATTATTTTTTATCACCTTTTTCCCTTTACTTTTGCATATTCTTTTTTCCACACCTCCTTCCCCATTTCCAAATAGAATATCACAGTACAAATAGCCAAAGGGTCACATTAACATCAAAAGTCATGTACAGGGAAGACTATTATATCCTTTCCCATCTTTGCTACTACAATCTAAACATACCCTTATTTTGTTCTTTTAATGGATATAATATGTAACTAATTTAACAATTTTATTTTTTAATTATTATTTATACTTATAATCATTATTATTAATCTTTTTTTAGTTCTTTTTTAATTTTATTTTATAGTCATTACCTTTTGTAGTAATCCTAATCATTATTTATATATTTTTTTAATGATATGGCATATTAATTATTGACTTTTGATTTGTTATCATCTGATGTATTGGATTGATTATTTAACAATGACTGAACTATTAATTTTACTTTTAGCAGTGTGGCTAACAACTAAGTAAATAAAATAAGATTATCTTAATCTTTTTACACAAAATATAACAAAAAGGATCATCTTTCTACCTTTAGCCCTAGATAGAAGGCGAAAGACCATCCTTCCCATTTTAGAAATTTCCTTCAATTTTTTCGTGGGAAAAATTGTGAAAAAGGGAGAAGGGGAGTCGTTGCATGTTTTCTATGTGCATGAAGTATTCACATCCAGTGAGTAGGATTTATATATGTAGTGCTAGATTGTTGATGTTATTGTAAATAAAAATTTCGCTGATTATTGAATACATTAAATATACGTATAAAAAGGGAGAGGGGAAGTTGGTGCATGTTTGCTGTGTATGGCAGTTGAACTATTTTTCCCACCTGGATCTTTACATCAAGTAAGTAGGATTTATATATATGGTGTAGATTAATCCCTTTTTACTAGATAGTTGATTTTATTGTAAATAGGAATTTTAATGATTATTGAAGACATTAAATATATATATATATAAATCTTTTTTCTTTTTATGTATAGTTTATTTTTGCTTGGACTGGCTGCTGCATGCGCGGGGTTAACAAAAACTGTGGCATGCTCGATGGGGAAGGACAAGTGATACAGAGTAACAGCGAGTTGCAATTTCGATTTTCGAACGCCTGTCTAACAGCTGGAAATCGACCAGATGATAGGAGTTTAAAACCTGGGATTTTTTACGGTTGAAACCTCCCATTTGGGTTCCTCATTTTGGAAGTCAAGACATTAGAATGCTTTTCTGGACTCAACTGGGAATGTTGCTGGGGTTGGATGGTTGAGAATATCCATTGAAGTTGTTAATTGGAAATCAACGGATAAATGGTTTTTGGACTGTTAAATGGGAAACCGAAAGTCTGGAAATAATTGATGTGATGGGAATTCCATTTTTGTGACATGAATCCACGCTGGAAAAATCCAGCCGTCCAGAGGTGGACCACGCTGGAAAAAATAGCCTTTGGTATGTTTGTGGTGCTTCCAGCTATTGGGGAAAATCCAATCTTTGATTATAGTGGAATGTTGGAAAAGTCCCAGTAGTTGGATGTGTGGACCACGCTGAAAAATCTAGTCTTCAGTGTCACAGTGGAATGCTGGAAAATCCAGCCGTCCAGAGGTGAGCCACGCTGGAAATTCTAGCGAATGGAATCCCTCCATCTTCCCTCCCATGTGCCAGATGGGCTGGCGTATCCAAGCCTAGAGATAACCAGGCCTAGCATCCAACAAACTAAGCCTGAGTCAAGCTCAGTCACACTAAGCCTAGTGCCCCGGCCAGACAAGCTAGAGGCAACGGGCCTCGTTGCAAGCAAACTCAGACAAATGGGCCCAGACCCAGCAGAGATGTGATGGCGGAGCGGGTGCTAAGGGTGGCGATGCTGGTGGACCGAGGGAGTGCGAGGCAGTGAGCAGCCGCATCCATCAACCAGCAGATCCGACCCAGATAGATGGCCCGTGTTGTAAATCCAGCTTAGGGAAACGGCTCAAGCCTGCATGTTGGCAGATTCACCCGAGGCATTGCCCTAGCGCTAGTAGCCCCAGCATCCAACCCATAGTTGTTAAAGGCACAAGGCCTAAGCGCACTGGCGCGCGCGCATGAGTGGAGCAATGTACATATTATATAAAATTAAATAAATTTAATTATATATAATTTATAAGAATAAAATAATAAAATTATTTAAATATTAAATAAAATTTTATGGAGGGCACCAACTTTGTTTAAGCCAAAAAAGAAAGGGAAGATTAGAGAAGTTAAGAGTTCTAATTGAATATTGAAAGTTTTTTCATTTAATAACTTTTTAGAAAAATTCAATCGGATGCACCAAGTACACCTTAAGGTGCAAGAGGTGAACTGGGGTGCGCCTTGAGCCTAGGCGCATGCTTAGGCGTGTCTTTAAAAGCTATAATCCAACCTAAGCACAATTACTTTAGAGCAAGAACACTAGCAGTTAGCTGGTTTAGAGGTGCGGAGGAATGACTAGATTTGAAGTAATAGTTTTTGGATCCCATAATATCTGATTTAGATAATTAAATAGTCGATCTTGATATTTTTTTTGACATTCTGAACTCAATAAAAAAAAGTCAAATCATTCAAAAAATAGCTAGGACATTAGGTTTTGTCTCATTAGTGTGATACTGTAGCCTACTAAATTATTGCGATGATGATCTGAGTTATAAAACCAAATAGTTGGTGTTTTAAATTAGGTTAATTCATTAAATAAACAAGTTTTATTGATGATTTCATGTTGATGTACTTGATTTTATGTAGTGGATATCACTTGACGCATGATGGAGTTTATATATATATATATATATTATTTTATGTTTATGACACATTTTGGTAGTTGTATTTTTTGAACATAATAATGAAATAATTTAATACGTTTTCTTTTATTTGTGAATTGATTTAAGTTATCTTTATGTATTATATTGCATCTGGATAAGTCTCGATGGACTCACCTTCCAATTCAAAATTGCATTTACTATAATATTTTTGGATTTGTGTTGTGACATGTCATGTTTTATTATATTACTTTTTTTTCCTTTTTTATTTTTCAGATTTCGTTTTTCTTTTCTTATTCATTTTTTTACAATTTTAAGAAAACTGTGCCAAAGAATAAACTTCTATTTTAAAAAATAAAAATGCTTTAATTCACGCAATATTAAACTTATTTCAATACTAAATACCCGCGTGCAACGAGGGGTTTCCGTCCGCTTAGAAAAAGTTTTAAAAATAAAGAAAATCAATACTACTATTGATATGATTTATGAAAATTTAAAATGCTTTTAAACTAATTAATAAATACTTATAATTACTTGAATAGATTTAGAATAACTTTGGATCATTTGGTAAATTTGAAAATGCATTAAAATGGTTTTGAAATTACTATGAAGAATTTAGAATGACTCGGATAATTATCCATTAAAAAAAGACGATCCAAATCCATCCACCCACGATATACAGTGGATGCAGATGGGAAGATACATCCACACATCAGCCCGACATGCACGGCGCATGCAGTTTCCATATTTTGATTGGTTCAACAGTGGACTTTCTCATGATCATCCATCTCCAACAAGACTTCCATCTTTTTTCTGTCGACGTGGGGGGTTGCGGTGTCTGCTCCAACCCAACGCCTCTTCATTTTCCCACCCACTCCTAAAATAAGCATTCCCTCCTCTTTTTCTCTCTACCCTCGCTGCATTCCCTCAATTTCTTCTTTCGCCTCATCTCTCCTCTCATCTTCCTTTAAAGAATCCTCTCCTCTCTCGGGAGGATTCTCCGTTTCCAGGTATTACACTACAACCCCTTCTCTGTTTTTATCTTCTTTTTAAAGTTTTCTGTTTTTTAGTTACACGGAGGATTTGTCTGGCTTGCAGAAAAAAAGGGCCCACTATTCATTGATCCTGACTGTTGATTCTGTTTTATCTCCCTTGGGGACGTTTTGATAATACGTGCCCTGTCTTATGTTGTCTGTAAAACGGACGTCGTTGTCTGTCGGATTAGGAATCTGATCCTGGGAATTGTCTATCCAGGAATGGATTAACAGACCAACGGCCCGGATAGTTGAGATATGAACAGTAGTTACTAGAATTGAGACGTTGTCTGTGGTTCGTAATGCCAACTCTCATTGTTGGATGGAGGATTTATAATTTTGGTTTCAATTTCATTTTTTCAGTTCTTCTATTTGGTCTCGGTGCCTCTCTTGGAGACTTAGTTTCTGTTTGGTTGCACTGCATATTATGAAAATTTCCACCAAATTCAGCTAATTTGTTAGCAGGTGCTGTGGAATGTTTTGCGAATTGCTGAATCCAAATACGTCGTCAATATTCTGTTCCTGTTATGGTAGTTCTATCTCTTTCTGTTGCTATCAGTCATGTATTCTTCTTTTTGTTTGTTTGAAGAACTGTGGGGTCCTGGAATGATTGATTTTATTGCCTACACAGCGATTTGTGTGGCTGATCAGGCATGGTTAGAACGTGGATGTTTCGGTCATCTCATATGATTTTTTTGTTTTTGGCTTCACCCATGTGAGGATGAGGCAGGACCCCGGACTAAAGAGCCATTGGCTCTGAATTTTAGAATGGATATCTACGAATCTGTAAAACCTTGCGGTGTGTTGGGTAGGATTTCTACATTCATGTTTTGACTATTGTCATTGTTATTATTTGTTTTTCTCCATCTCCCTTTTTGTCCTCACTAGTTTTGATCTCTAGGCTCTCCACAAAGGACGCATCTCTTTTCTATCCTTGAGAATTTGGTTATTTCTTGTTATACTTTTTTGGATCCTTTTTCTAGAAGATGTTCTCTAGTTTCTGTTTTTTCTTTAAACAAAAAGGAAAAACAAATTGCCTTCTTATTGGTGCTTTGGGGTTTTTGATTTTCTTGTCCTCTCATTTTGGTCTTCCTTCTCCATCATCAGCAGTCAGCTTCATCTCTTTTATTTTGGATTCTCATGAATTCATTGCCTATTTCATTTGTTTTTTCTATTCATTGTTGTGCAATTTTTTACGTTTTTCTTCTATAGTTGGTTCGTCTTTGCAATGGTTCATGCAGTGCATGCTATCATCTCTGATCTTTCGACTGAAACTATGACTTTCTCTACAAAATTTGTAATTCTTTAGTTTAAGTAATCTTTATTTGGGATATGAGAATTGAAGAGTTGTAGATTGTGCTCAGTTTGTTAAATTGAGTCTATGGTTTAGAAAAGAGCGGTTAAATCTTTTCAAATCGTGGGCTGTCTTTGGACAAGCATCTCAGTTATAAGTGATTTGATTATCCATCTGCAGCTCGCCATCTTTAGTTCATCCATAGGAAAATTTGTTTCTAGTGAATATAATCATTGACTGACAAGTTTGGAAAGGATGATCTATACAAAAGTTTTGCCAATGGTTCATCTGTTTGTAAAACTGGGCCCACCTTACTGTTCAAATCTCTTGAAAATTTGGTTTTGTCTAATGATCCTAGCCATCCCGTAGGCATAGAGCCATACACAGAATAAGGGCCATTCAATACATATCAATAGCACTATAAATCTAGTTTGTCAATGCAAGGATTCTAAACCATCCATGCAATTGGCTTATTGTTGTCACTATCAAAAGTCACTCAAATATTATGATCCTAACTGCTAATCAATGGCCAGCAAAGTGGTTATCTATGTTTGATATGCTATACGTTGTTGCTATTCACTCTATCAGTCAGCTATCTTATTGCCAAATTTCTTCATAATAACTTTGGTCTGGATGGTCTATGAATTGACATGCATAGTTGATGATCCAAAATTTTTGACATAGAAATGCTCTCTAATTTAGAATTTTAATATTGTGAATAATGTGGGAATCAACTTAGATTGATTATCCATTTTAAAAACCAGTTCAATGAATTATCAGAGAACTTAAACCAAAGGTCAAATTGGATACTTTGTTCTGATGAGGAGTCATTCTCCAGCTCAACATTTGTTGGTTTCCCACTATGTTCAGGAATTTCAGTTTTTTGTTCTTTAAATTGTCATGTTCATATTTTCTTGTCTTTTTTAAATTTTAAAATGGAATTGAGAAATATAGTTGCAACCCTTGCATGGTTCATAAATTTGGCAATAGTTATTTGTAAAATTCATGAAGATGTCTGCATGCCCTAAACTGTCATTGTGGGGGATATTTAGGAGGGGTAAAATGCTGGTTCAGAAAGTGGTTGGAGACAAATTTTGGCTGACAGCCAATGCTTTTGAAGAATTCCTGAAGATTTCATGGTTTTATATAGATATGCTTACTAGTGCAAAATTTTCATTTCTCAGTTTAGTTCCTGTTACTAAAAATATTTAATAAACCAATCTTGTTTGTAATTTTAGGTTGCCTTTGTTGAAGCACTGCTGGGAGTCTAGTTTCTCTAGTTTTTTGCTCTCTTTTACATAATTGAATTGGTCAATCTTGTAAACCACAATGACGAAAGCACCCCCGAGTAGGGTGGCTAAGCAGCGGTCTGTTGATCCTGGCTTTGCAGCTTCCTCAAACCCTTTTGACTCTGACTCTGATTCTGAACTACATTCAACCTCCAAACCTGCAAGAACTTCTTCTGTTCCTATACCTGGCAAAGAGAATGAGTTGAGAGGAGGTGCTGCTTCTGCTTCAGTTTCCTCAGCTGCAAAAAACCAATACAAGAATGACTTTCAGAATTCAGGTGGATTAGAGAACCAGAGTGTGCAAGAACTAGAGAATTATGCTGCATACAAGGCTGAAGAGACTACAAAGGCTGTCAATGGCTGCCTGAAGATTGCTGACGACATTAAGGAAGATGCTACGAAGACTTTGATCACCTTGCATCATCAAGGGGAGCAAATCACAAGGACCCATGTGACTGCTGCCAGCATTGATCATGACCTCAGCATGGTAACTCTTCATCAAGTTATTTATTTTCTTATTTAGCACGAATTTAGAAAAACATATGAGATCCTGGCAAATTAAATGTGATTGCCGATCAGTTTCACAGTATTAGCAGCCACTAGTCAAACTGCATTGCAATTCCCTTATTGCCTAATATCAAGTTGATATTTGCCAGCTAACCACATGTTTGGGACAGTATTTAAATGTTTAAATTCTAGATGCATGGGATCAATTGCAGAGAACTTGATTTATTTGGATGCGCCTTAATTTGAGAATGAGTCCAAAGCCTATGCTTATTGTCCTGTTTTTCTTATAGTGATACTTCTCCTTGTACATTTCTCTTTGTTCTGTACTTGCATAAATGGTATTGACATAAAATATGAATCTTCAAGATCAACATAGTAACTTAATGATCTAGTAAACAATCATCATGAATGTATCTTTGATTCTGATGTATAGAAGATGTCCAAATGAATCTGTAAGTATGACATATTGATTCCTAACAATTTCTAGAAGTCTATAGCAAGTTAGAATTACATGACCTATCACCAGGTATATTGGTCATCAAAATTGAAGTGAACCGATCATTCAAATGTTATAACTTAGTACTCGATGCTGTTTAGACGGATTAGTATAACACATATGGTACAGATTTAACTGTTTTCTTAGATAACTCTAGAAGCATTTATTTGTATCCTTTATGCTTTCCTATTTGCATTCCTTTTCTGGAAAAAAAAAGAAGCATGCTTCGGCAACAAATGGATACACATTATTTTTGTGCTGACTTTTACTTATTTGTTAACCTTTCCTTGAAACACCCATTGGTTGCTGTCTCATTCATTTGCCAACCAAACTTGTTGTTCCCCTTTTCAGACAACTAAACTTCATTCCAGTTGGATAATTAAAAGAATTCTTGACACTGCTGCTGTATAAAATAGTTTATTGTTTTATTGTTTAGATGAAAAGCTTAAAGGTTGCTAAACTTGGCTAAACAAGCTGAATTTAGTAAAAAGGTTTTGATTCTTGGGTCAGGATTGCTGGCATTGGCCCATGTTTTTGGGCCTAAACATGGGTCAGCACACAAGTTTTGTTCATTTATCCTAAAATGTCATACCAAAGTCCATCTGTTTCTCTTCTGCCCAAAATAAGCTCCAAACTTTACTAGTTGCAAGGAAATTAAGGCTGTCGCAAAGAGAGAATAAATGTTCTGATGATCACAACATAATTTTCTTTTGCCGACGATGTTCAGAAAACTTTCACTTGAGGATGATCACAAGTGTCACATCTTAATCTTCTTAACCTTTACAGCATAATTGCGAGTGGATTTGTCAAAAGAAGTTTTTTTTTTTATTGTTCTTTGTGAATTTTTTTTCTGTTTTATTGAAAAGATGCAGAACATAACTAGGACCACTCACACACATGCATCATTCTACCAGTTGAACTAACTAGAAGGATGCAACTCATCTTATTTTGTTTTCTGCCTTTCCTCCAATATAGGAGGTGGCATGTGTGCAAGTTGCTGAATTGACTTGGAAGTTAGAACTCAATGCAACAAAAAAAAAAAAAAAAATCTAATTTAATAAGGAACAAATTTGAAAGCAAGTTATCAAGTGATTCTGACTTTCTAACATTGGTGGAAGCCTGAGAACGCTGTTTTCCAGGTTTTAAGACATGTTAATCCTGATCATGTAATTGATAACCCAAGGCTGGGTAAATATTGTTGATTATCTAATGCTAGTTTTCAGGGTGAGAAGCTCTTGGGAACTCTCGGGGGTATTTTCTCTAAGCCTTGGAAGCCGAAAAAAGCTCGTTCCATTACTGGGCCTGTGATCACAAAAGGTACACTTGGAGTAACATGTGGTTGTTGGATTTGCTTTTCTTGGTTGATTTTTGATAAAATTTAGGGTTTTTAACTACAGATGATTCCTTTAAAAGAAGGGGCAACCAACAAGAGCAGAGGGAAAGGTTAGGATTGTCAAATAGTCCAAAAGGAAGGTTAAAGAATCGACAATATAATGCTGCATCAACTGCACTTGAGCAAGTTGAGGTCTGTATCATTATTATCCATTTAACACTTAATGTAAAGCAAATTTTTTTCTTATTGTATCAGTCCAATGTTGTGTTGTTAAAAACAGGTTGAGAAAGCCAAACAAGATGATGCACTTTCTGACTTAAGTGATGTGTTGGGTCAGCTGAAGGGCATGGCTGTTGACATGGGAACTGAGATTGAAAGGTAGTCATTTTATTCGCAGAGTCTGAATATTTTGTCCTTATTTTATTATTCATATCATAGGGATCAAGCTGGGCCTGCATAATTGTGCACGCTTGAATTTATATAATAACCAGAAATCCCGACTCCACAATTGACATCTTTGGCTAAAGAGTCACTCAGTCCAGTGAACTCATGATCAAACTGAGGCACGCTATTTATTTATGAAATTATACTATTTTAGATAAATACATGCTAAATGTCACTGAAAATTACTAAGAATAAAAATACAGAAAATATGAAAAGAAAGGGAAAATTTGGGCAAGTTTTCTATGCTTACTTCTCAAAAAGGAAAAAAAAAACATTCTTGGAAAAATTTGATCAAATTAATACTTGGTAACCTTTATTTGGATTTAATTAGGAGAACAATCAATACTCAATTGGTGAGAGAGTTGGTTTCAAAACCAATATGACTTGAGATTAAGGGTGCGAGTGTGAACTGTTGCAAGTCATTGTGAGGCGACTTTTGGGCTAGAGATTGGGTCCAAAGGGGCAAAACCATGGGGGCTATGGGTGCCAGCAAGATCTAGTGGGCCTAAAGCGGACAATACTTCATATTGGCTAGAGTTTAGGGGTGTTACACTGGTAGTCTCAAGAAGGCCAAAAATTAGCTAGCTTGGTCACTTTGAGCCTTGTTGAAAGCATTGTTGGCAAAATTCTACTTATGACTTTGTATTATCAAAAAATACTCTATTGATTGATTATCTGTCTAAAACTCTATATTTTTTCCTGAAAAATAAGCAGAAGACTTGTTTGTCTAGTAACCTGAATTAAGAATGTCTTTTTTTTTAAGAGCATTTTTACCAAAAAAAAAAAATTCACATAATTTCATCTAAATTTAACAATATTAGTTATTGAAAACTTCAGAAATTTATAAATAATTTTATAACTGATTGTTTGATTTACCAAAGATTATTTGAGAATGAGTAATATAGAAAATAATAAAGAATCAAATTCAATCATAAACATCTGATATTTCCTTTTTTAATAGACATTTGCATTATTACATGGAAATTTCTAGTTCAACATCAATGGCACATGATATTTACTGAAACCTATGTATGCTTGTAGCTATCTTCTCAATCCATTTGATTTTGTTGAAACCATATCCAAAACTTTTCATTTGCCGTTTTTCGTGATATGCAATTTTGCTAACTATGGCTGTAAATACTGTTAAAAATAATAATAGATGGAGGCAAATTCCCAAATCTTAGTTGTGTTTTTTTGATGATCTGGATGAAACTATTGATTTTTAGCCTTTGACGTTTGCAGCTAGCACCCCCCCACTGTAGTAGCTGGTGTGACCATTAAACAATTCATCACAGATAAATTTGATATTATCACTGATAGCATGCATTGCCCATTGTCAGATTCGGTTGAATTGCCAATAATGTTTTCTGTTGAATTGCTAATACTGATCATTATATCTGTAATTTATTATTTTTACATCTATACTGTATTTAGTTTGTATGGATGAGTATTGGTGATAATATGTCATTGTATCACTACTAAAACTAACATAAAGAAATCTTGCAAAAAAAAAAAAAAAAAAAAAGAAAGAAAAGAAAAGAAAAAGAAAAAGACAGACAGAAAGAAAAAGGTGAGTGAATGTAATTTTATCTAGTTTGTTATAATGTAAATGTCTCCTTTTGATATTTTGATAATACAATAAAACTTCTTTTCATGTAATTTCACTATATGTGACACCTTATGCTTAAGGTACTATTTTATATATTTAAAAATTTTGATATCATTTTTATTATATTATATGACCTTTTGTATTCCATGACATGCCTGTTATAGTATCATGAGATAATATGTTGACAACTCCAAGATTTTCATATGTTCCATAATATTATTCTTAGTTGGTAATAACATTTAATATCCTGCATGATGTAAACCTGCTTTGATATCTCTATATGATTTAAACGATTGAAACCTGCCATACATGCCATGCTCCTTTATATGATATTTTCATTTATAAACGTGTTAGTATACTTGCTTTTTTATTTCGTGAAACTTCTTCTAGAATTGATTGATTGATTTCCCACTGTTTCCCCAATGCTTCCCCAAGCTGGATGCAACTTTTCCTCCCTTACAAATCGGCATTCTGAGTAAACACTTATTTCTCTTATTTATACAATTTCTTGGTCTTTTGATTCTGATAATCCCAGGCAGAACAAAGCTCTGGATCATCTCCATGATGATGTGGAGGAACTGAATGCCAGGGTGAAAGGTGCCAACCAAAGAACACGTCACCTGCTGGGGAAATAGACCACTGTGGGTGAGAACTAATTGTAGCCAATTTCAGCAACTATTGGTGTATATGATGAACTCTCTGCTTTGCTGTTGTATTCATTTTTCCCAGAACGCCTTTTTTTGTTCAGGCTTTGTACTTGTTCGCAGGTTTTTTGTTTTCATTTGCTGACCACACGAACAGCTCTACTTCATTTGGGTGCATGAACTTGGATAGACGCATTTGGATGCATTCCCGGGTCATCCTTGCCTTGGACTGAACAGGTGCCCTACTTGGATAGAGATGCGTCCTGGAATCTTGGCATTGGATGATCCGGGTTCTTCAATGCTGGCTGTATTCCAAGTGTTTGATTTTGCCAGCCATTCAAGGATTGGCATTTTTTCATTGTGTGGATTTCGCAGACATTCCTCATCTTTGATAGGGAGGGATAGGGTTCACGGCCCACATGCTACTTTTTAAGACTGATTTGTGTGACATCCCTTGTTCAAAATGAGATTCAATTAAATGACTAGTTCCATTTTCTTCTGCTAGAAATCTTGGGTCGGCATAACGTAGATCCAATTGGTGCCCTTGAATCATAACTAGAACTAGTTACATACAACAGAGTTTTGTAATTCTTCCATAACTGAGACATCCTCAGGGTATATGAAGCCTAAAAGGATGTTAGCAAACTGAATTTTCACTGTTGGATAGCATTTCTCATCGTGACGTGCGCTACCTCCACCTAATGATTATAGCAACGCTAGTGCAAAGCCATATAGCGACGCTAGTGTTGCAATGTTCACCCAGGACTAGGCTTAGTATAAAGTCACATAGCAATGTCGATGTTATGGTGTTGCCTAGTACTAAGTCTAGTGCAAAGTTTACGGGGATGAGTTCTTGTAAGGTTAGATAACCCTAACCCACGAATCATGGGAGAAAAGAATGAATAGAAAATCCTTTATAGGCTTCTTTTTCTCTGTCCTTTAACGTTACCTATAACTCCTAGCAAATTATTATTTTGATATCATTTTAAGAGCTGTTGGTCATACTCTAAAAAGGTACAGGCCCATTTGCAAATAGTTTGTTAATCTTGATATGATTGAATTGTTAAGGAATTCATTAAAAACTAGGAAGGAAAAATATAAATGGATCACAATTTTACACCATTTTTGCCTTGGCTTTCCATCTATTAAATGCTAAATTTATAGACATGTCTCCAAATTATAATATAGTTTCCCATCTATTAAACGCCACCTTGGACTATCTACAGGTTGCAATAGAATGCATTCTATTGTAAGAAAAATAGAACAAGGGGCATTGTTATGAGTGTAGGATTTTATTTATATAAGAGTATATATTTAATTGATAGTAGATATCATATTTTGAGTGCTTAAATTTACGATTAACTTCTGTTTAAGTTATATATCATTAGACTATTCATATGTTTGACAAAAATGTTATCCATGTAACTATATGTTTATCATAAAAAAAAAATTTTAAGTTGCTATCAAAACATAATGCATTTGAAAAGAGATTTTCTGATTTTTATGACATAAATTATTAGATTTAACGTTCTCTAAATATTTAGTGATTATTAATTTTAAAAAGATAAATTTCATGTATTTGAAATTTTTTTATGAAAATATTAACTATTAATATATACACATTTAATCAGATTTAATAAATTTTAATGGACTTTAATGTTAGTTAATAGAATCTAACAGGCTTTAACGACGTTTAATGGAGATTAATGAGCTTCGAGCTCATAATTAAAATAGGCTTAATATATATAGTAATCTATTATAGTTATTATACTAACTAAAAATTTCAAATAATAATTATTCTTAACCTAATATGCATAGCTAGGTAGTTGTGCATAATATTAGTTGATAAAAAACTTGTTAAGCCAACTTAAATATAGTTTGATTCTTTTCAATGGGCTTTATATCTATTAATATTTTTTAAACATATTTAATATATTTTAATGGGATTTAACGTTGTATAATAGGACTTAAAAAACTTTAACAAGATTTAATAGGCCTATTTAATGGATTTTAATATAAATTAATAGACTTTAACAACATTTAATAACATTTAATAGAGATTAATGGGTTCTAGACTCCTACTGAAAGTGGGCTCAAATAAATATTAAATTTTATTTAAGCCAATTCTAATAACTAAAATCAATATTTAATTAAAATTTTTATCACAATATTCATTTTCAAATAATTGTACATAATATTTATAAATATTAGTAGACGAAAAAAATGTTATACAAACGTAAATGATACTTGAATCTTTTTAATAATTTCTAATAGAATTTAATGGGATTTAATTTTGTTTAACTTTGGTTAATATGATTTAATGGAATCTAATGAGAGTGTACAGAGGTTAATGGGCCTTTACAAAATATATGAAACTTTATAGTAATGGGCTTTAATACAAATGAATGTCAGTCAACAATGTTTAATGGAAGTTAATGAGCTTTAATAAAATCTAATATGGTTTTATGGAGGTTAATCAACTTTAACAAAAACTATGAACGTGGGCTTTAATGCAGTTGAATATAATTTAACAATATTTAATGGCTAGTAATAGAATCTAACGAGGTCTAATGCTAGGTAATTTCAAGGCTCAACGACTTCAGAATTCGCATTTTCAAGACCCAATAGTTGACTCTCAAAAGAGTTGGATTCCATTTTGAATTAGTAGGTGGATCAAAATATGTGAGATTGTTATCATTAAACTTCTAGGACACATATGTCCTCAACTAAAGAAGAATTTTAGTAATAAATTGGGTGGATTGGTGGTTTTGGTTTCCGGTTAAACTTAGTGACCATGAAACTAATTCAAAGCATCTTCCAAATGAGCAATTTTAATCGGATTTTTCCTCTGAGTGTTGTGTTTTTGAGGAGTGCAGTAAAAACCCGCAGTTGTTTATGCTTGGTCATTGAAAGTCGGGATTGTCGAGCCTCCACTAATATATGCATGGCCACATAGGAGGAGATCAATGTATGATATCCATGTATGTGGAGCCATGATAAGTGTTTTATAGCAAAGCCCAACATGAAAGCTCAATGACATTTTTCATATGCATACGCATCATTAAGCCACTGTCTATCTAACTTCAAGCATCAAAATACGTTTGCAACCTCTCTAAGGAGGATTTATTCCTGATATGCATCTGTTTCTCATATGCATCGCTGTGGGTGATGTGCAGCAACACTACCCAGTTTGCTAAAATTGGGGTTGGTGCTATAATTGTTGTCATCAAAGGAAAAAGGATGACTTGCCCAAAAGGAACAAGATCCTAGATTGCTCAAGCCATCAGATCATTTTGATCTTGAACTCAAATTCAGATTGTTTCTCAGAATTCTGAAGTTTCTTTTGAAAAACATGATTGAACATGAAAAACATTTTAGAGTGTGTTGAAAATTTTTGAAATGGATCTTCTTCCTTTTGAAATAACTTTGTACTTTTGACAATGCTTTTGAACTTATCTTTGCTTTAATATATCCTTTTGGTTTTGTTGAGCTGTCAGGTGCAAATTTCCATTTTGTCCAATTTATGGAAATAAATAGTCAATCTAATTTCACTTTGTGTAATAGATGAATGTCACTCTTATGGTGGGGTGTTGCAATTATTGCAAATTTCATGATAAAATAGGCTATATGTGGAGACTACAAGTGCTAAAAAATGACAAAAATAGTTAATATTCATTCCTAGATTCCAAATGCCTTCTTAGATTCCAAATGCCATGCACACCTTTTGAAATATATTTTTCAAGTACATGAAAGAATTACTCATTGTATACTGTACACCAAAAAAATCTTTCTTATTAGTAAAAAAATTACATTAGAATTTTGTAAAGACAAATTAAAAGGTCGCATAATGATGAAAAAACTACATTAGAATTTTATAGAGATAAGCATTGCATCTAAAAGAAATCAAGATGTTGCATTCAAATTCAAGTCATCAATAGCTGGCCCCATATCTTCAATGACGAAATCATAGATCTTTTTTTCCTACAATTCTATTATTTCTGTCAAGCTCTACCTTAGGGCTTGCAGTGATCTACTCGAACCATTCATTGAGCCGCTTTAGCTGTGATAGGAGTGTTGCTACTTGTCCACTTTCTTTGATGGAGTACTCCCCAAGCACTTGGAATCCTGCATCTAGAGCCTGTTTGATAAATCCAAGGAACCATGACTGCATTTCTTGTCGTAGACTCTTTGCAAGCACTAGTGCCTCTCCGACACCATATCCGAGAACACCCTTTTTTTGGAATCTGTAGATGATGCCTTTGAGAGCTTCTTGGTAGGTGTGGATGGCCTCTTAGAAGCAACAATCTTGAGGAGGAGATAGTAGCAAATACGACTTAGTTTGCTCAAGCGAAAAGGAGTTGGAATGCTCTCTATCAGCATTAGAGGAGTGGTGTATAGCAACAGATTTAGCTGTCGACATTGACTTCACCACATCTTCATATAAAGGTAGAAAGTGGCTGAACACAGGTAGTGGATTTTTGGACTTTGATGAAGATGAACATAGATTGGAGAACTTATTGTGAAAAGTAATAATAAATAAATAAACAAATGTAAAGGAAAAAGAAAGCTCGCTGATGCAAAATGTCTAAATCTGACCAACAATTCAACAAAACTTCTAGAAAAGATGAAGGGAATGGAAAGAGGGGGATTTTAAATCCTTAGATTCCTCACAACATATTTAGTAGCATAGGCTTTTTTAAGTGCTTCGACAATAGCTATATGACTCACAATGACTCTAGTGAGTGCTTTCATAATCTCACTAGCACCTCCTTTTACAGGTGAATCTAGAATCTGCAAACCAGAAGAGTAGCCACAGTATATTGCTAGTGTAGTAAGTTGCAAGTTTATAATTGAGGTAAATTTCTATTATAGTCATGTTTATTTAGTGATTCTTTAACTTGTTGAAATATATGGGAGCCAATGGTAGGCATTGGGCTATTTCTTGCAAGCTTAATTCATCTTTAGATCCTATAAGAGAATAATAATACACTGATAAGCAGAAAAGCCATAAATTGCAAAATACAAAAGGATGCAACACTAGTTAACACATTTTTACATCAATCATAGTACAAGAAGTTCAGCTGCTTAATTGGAAAATGTTAGTGCAAATATCAATCAAGTTGAGCAGACCATTTAACATTGTAAAGTAATCACTTTCATGCCAAATGGTAGATATTTTTTAACCAATCATTCAATTTTGAGCATTAAAAGTTGATCTCATTTGGATATTGGGATGAAGAAAATGGAAAATTTTTAGACCTAATAATAGCTCAATTGTTCAGTTTATAATGTGATCCTTGATAAAATATATAGATGGGGAGAATTATTATAGCCAAGCTCACTTTGCCAATGGTCCAACTGCAATAGAAATAACTTTATATTTGGAAATTTACCTTTAGCAACTTCTTTTGTTATTATTTATTATTTTTTTTTATCTTCATGGAACTAAATTCCTTCGCTATTTCTTTCTCTAAATGGGAAAATAGATACATCCAAGGAAATTAATCGCTTCCAAAAAGCATTTAATGTCTAGAGAATAGAGACATGGTAATGTTTTGATGGTTTAGTAATTTGTTACCTTTCCAATGGCCTCCCAAACATCTCCATGTAATAGCCAAAAGTAGAATTGAGTTGTAATTTGCTCTTGGAAGATAGAATCCTCATCACATCTCCATTCTCAATGAGCTTCTCTATTGTTGCTTCTTTAACAGCCTTACTAAGGATCTTGGCCTCTGCTTTCTCAATCTCTGCATTCACCCATGAACCATCATATCTAAATGAGCTGACTAATGCAACCAAGAGCGACACAAAAGAAGAAAAATACTCAAAATACATCATCTTTCGACAAACACGATGTTTGAACTCATGACGATGTAAGACATCTCCTTCGGGTAGAGCATCTTTCAACAACTCTAATAGAGTGTCAAGAAATTTGTTACTCCACCCATTATAACCTTCAGGTTTAGTAGCTTCACAAAAAATCTAATGTTCTTAGATCTTATAAACAACAGGTTATTAGGACTCATTCCAAGTTGGTTTTTGTCACTCACCAATTTGGTATTCATTCTCTTAAGTGGTAATAGCTTTACAGGGCAGAAACCATGAAAATTTTGCTAAATGCAGAACTTGCACATAGCGGACCTCAAAAATAACTCTCTCTCAGGAACTGTGCCATCTTGCTCCAAAAATATAATATCATTAGTGAAGAAATCTCCAATTTCTAAGCAAATTTTCAAGATTATTGGCATGCCTAACGAGAGCTTCCTTCAAGATATTAAGGTCACAAATGATTTCACCACAAAGGACAAGTGTATTTATATGAGGGCATCCCAGTTTCTTTGATTACTGGGCTAGATTTTTCTATGAATAGATTGATAGGCAAGATTCCACTTGAATTGGGAGATTTGAACGAGCTTTTCTCATTGAACCTTTCTAACAACTTTCTAATTGGTTTGATACCACCATCCTTGAAGTATCTGACAAATCTAGAGAGCCTGGATCTATCTCATAACAAGCTCAATGGTTCAATACCATTGGAACTAACTCAACTGAGTTCTCTTTCTTCTTTTAGTGTTGTATTTAATAATCTATCAAGCGAGATGTCATGAGGAACACAATTTAGCACCTTCAACCAAAGTAGCTTTGAGAAAAATGTTAGCCTTTGTGTGCATCTAATTGGAAGGAATTGCTGGTCAGATGATCCATCACAGCCACATGATGAAGAAAAAGACAAAGAAGAGACATGTATTCTTGATAGGTCTCTACTTTTCTACCTGTGGATGCTGCTATCATTTGCTCTAGGTTTTTCAAGTTTTGCTCTTGTTCTCATCTTCAAAACAAATTGGCGGTGGAGCTACTTCAGAGTTATTAATAAAAGCATTGATTCCATTGTTGCTAGGATTATAAGGCTCCATTCTACGTGAAAAAATGAGTCCAATGAAATGTTGTGTCTTAGTATTTTGAATTCTATAAAACTTTAGTAAAAAGTATTTATTTACTTTTGGCATTACATATTTATTTTAGATATAATATGATGAAAGTAATTTTATTATGCAAATGATAAAAAATGATAAAAAATTATGCTTTAACTCCACTAGTTATCTTCAAAATAATTATGCAAATAATATAATATGCAGATCAAATTTTAAGATTTAAAATAAGTGGTAATAATAAAATATTTTTAATATGCATCATTAGCTTTAAAGAAAAAAATACTTGTTATTTTAATATATATATATATATATATTCAAAGAAATATTTTACAAGTTTAAATTAATATATATATATATATATGAGATTTATTTCTTATCAGTTAAAAATAAACATTCAAATATAAAGAAAGAAATAATATTATGCACCTTGTCAATATTAAAAATTAATTAACATGGTGAAAAATTAAAATAAAAAAATAATTTTTTTATACTTTGAAAAATAATATTAATATAGATAAGTAAAAAAGAAAACTTATTGGCTAGAAAGCAATTGAAACTTTAATGGATGACAATGTTTACATTGTATCTGAATATTTGAATATAATTTTATACATTTACAACATTATTTTTTAAAAGAGAGAAAGATGAGTAATATTATCTTAAAATTTATTAATGCAAGAAGCGCATGGGGAAGTAAAAAATTTTCACTTCTTCCAAAATGCACTATTTTAGCTTTCGTGCAGCAAGTACTATGAGATTCGAGCCAAACACCCCAGCAACAATGATGCAAAAGCACTTATAAGCATGAAATATTACCTTTTAAACCTGTGAAACATGAGGCCAAATAGGGCCTAAGTGCATCTAGTGTTGTATTTGCATGAGGCATTATTTTAAGAAAGTTTTCCATCATTGTCTAGTCCTACATTTATCCATTTTTGTACTGTATTTTTGCCATATGACAAATTAACCTAGAGGTAATTAAAGAATTTTATGAATATCCAAGAGACCATTTAATTAAAGAATTGTTCTCAATGGCCCAGTGTCATATGCCAACATGAGTCATCCTCAACCTCCCATGTGGTGTCACTGTCTATCTAGGACGTTATCAGAACTTGGTATGCAAATGCAACCCTTTTATCTCAGTTTGCCAAGCTGGAATTCCTAGATCTGTCTTGGAATCGAATTGGTGGATGGGTCATGCTCCATGTTGAGTTATATTCCTGCTCCATGTCTTTTTCTTTTCTATCTTTTATTGACTAATTTATATGTAGGCCACCAGATCATCGCATTTTGGTCCTTTGCTTTATCATCATATCTTTTTTAATGCATCACTTGCAAGGTACTTTAGGATGAAAAGCTTGAAGGAGTTGTATTGAAGATGGCAACAGGCTGAATGAGAGCACAATAAGCGGAACTATTACTTATAAAATTACATGATTTAGCTAAAGAAGAATCCCATAATTCTAATATTGTAGGTTGTTATGGAAGAATGGATCCAGTATTTTTAAATTGCAGGTTGAGTAAAAGATGGATCTAGTAATTTTCAAGATTATAGGTTGTTGAAGAAAGGTAAAAAAGTAGATTTGGTATTTTTTAGAATTGCATTATACATTTTTGAGTGACAGATCCAATTTTCCTGATATTGCATTATGTATTTCTGAGTAGCGGATCCGACTTTCCTGATATTGCATTATATATTCCCAAGGAGTTGATTTGATATGTCTGAGATTTCAGTGTATATTCCTAAGATGAGATCTGTTGTTTATAATATTACAGAGTGCCGCAAGAGGCGGATCCATTAGTTCTAAGATTTTGGGTGGCCGCAAAAAGGTGAAAGGATGGATCTGGTATTCTTAATAATACAACTTGTCACGAACAGGTCAAGAAGATCGGTTTGGCAGTATCGAACTGAAGGGCGCACCTAAATAGAGGCCGTTAAGAAGACTGGTTCGGCAATACTGAAACAAAGAGTGTGTCTGAACAGAGGCTGTCAAGAAGACTAGTTTGGTAGTACCGAGCCAAAGGGCATGCCTGAATAGAGGCCATTAAGTTTTCAATCCCACTATATACTTGATCGAAAGGAGTTTCTAGCCTCGCTATACACCCAACCAGAAGGTGCACCTAAATAGAGACCATCGAGTTTCCGATCCTGCTATATGCCGAACTAGAAGGAATTTCTGGTCTTACTATATGCCTGACTAAAAGGTGCGCCTAAACAAAGGCCATTGAGTTCTCGGTCCCACTATATGCCGTAATGGAAGGAGTTTCCAATCTCGCTATATGTCCAATTAGAAGGAGTTTTCAGTCCCGCTATACGCTCGACTGGAAGGTGCGCCTAAATAGAGGTCATCGAGTTTTTGGTTCGACTATATGCTCAACTAGAAGGAATTTTCGGTCCCACTATACACCCGATCGGAAGGTGCACCAAAATAGAGGCCACCGAGTTTTTGGTCTCATCATATGCCTGATCCTAAGGTGCTCTTAAACAAAGGCTACCGAGTTTCGATCCTGCTATATGCTTGATTGAAAGGAGTTTCTGGTCCCGTTATATGCTCGACTGGAAGGTGTACCTAAACAAAGCCATCGAGTTTCCGATTCCGTTATATGCCCTACCGAAAGGAGTTTTCGGTCTCGTTATATGCCCACCAGAAGGTGCGCCTAAACAGAGGCCACCAAGTTTTTGATTTTGTTCTAGGAATCGAAGAGCGGGCCTAACAGAGGCCTTGGAGTTCCTTGTCCTGCTATATGCCCAATTGGTGAGTGTGCCTAAATAGAGGCCTTCAAAAAGACCAGTTCCCCTAATAGAGACCCTGGAGTTCATAGTTCTACTATGTTCCTAACCGATGAGTGTGCCTAAATAGAGGTCATTAAAAAAATTGATTTTGCGAATGAAATTGAAGGGCGGCATGAGTGAAGTCTTCAGAATTACCGGATTTGTAGAATAGAACCAAAGGGTGATTTAAGTAAAGTTGTCAAAGTTACCAGTTTCACACCAAAGGACGACCTTAGTGAAGTCGTCAAAGTTACCGATTTCGAAGAACGAAATCGAAGGATGACTTGAATGAAATCATCATAGTTATCAGTTTCACATAACCAAATCAAAGGGTAACCTAAGTAAAGTCGTCATAGTTACCGATTCCACAGAATGGAATTGAATGACAACCTAAGTGAAGTCGTTAAGTTTTTCATTTCAACAAAGTTGAAAGTAGGTAGTAAAGTAAGCATAAATAAAGGAGTAAAAATCATTTAAATGAAGCTTCTACGCTGCTCCAAAAAGCTGTGTGTTGCATCATCTATCACATCTCCGAAGTGCCATTCAAAAAAAATATTTGGAAGTGTCGAAACATGTACAAAAGATCAATCAAATAAGAAGACATGTTCTATCATGTCTCCTTAAGGGAGAACTGATGTTAGAGAACTCTAACATAGGTACCCAATTATTCAGTTGACACCATGCCACGTGTTAGGTAACTCTAACATGGATACCTAATTATCCCGCTGGCCATGCGCCACATTAGGCTCCATGATGATAAGAATGCCTATTATAGAGTCCTAAGAACATAGGATTGTATAACGCATATTTTCCTAGAGTCCTCCTTCAGGAATTAGATCTTATCCCTCTTGCGTACAAGCCACGTACATTACCCAGCTATGCATTCACGCTCAACTATAAATACACCCAGGTATGCACCCTTCCAAAAAAAGCTCTCACTACTATATCATTTTCTCCAAAAGAATCCCGCTCACTGACTTGAGTGTTAGAGTATTCATGCCGGGACTATCCCCGGTGCCCTCTGATATTTTTTTTGTTTTGCAGGATTTTAGGTAGGATTTTCTCAAGTGCCACATTAGCATTTCGTTTGAGGATAACCCAAACAACTATAATATTTCAAATGTATAGTTGCTAACAGTTCTTATAACAATGATTTGAGGTGGATAAGATCAACGATAAGTCAACAAAAGCTTCACCTATTTTAATATATTATGTTTTAGTTTTGATTGACTGGGATGTGATTAGGCGCCTACGTGGAGTAAGTTGATTGATAGACCTTAGAAGTTTAACATTACATTATTAATTTTTTTCATTTTCACCAATTTGTGTAGCTTGGATAGTTAGAAGCATGATTAATGAAGGGGGATTAATTAGAAAATGTAAGCAAGAGAAAGGGAGATACTTCGAAATTATCAGAATGTGTGTAGTGAATATGTGGAGTTGATTTAATACATGCAATGAACATTCCATGAATTTGTTTGTCTTGAACAAATGCATCAAAACATAGTAATTTGCATTATTTTTATGAATCCAATGAATTTGTCTATTATATTTATGTCAGTATAGTGTGTTAATTTTTAGATTGCTATCATATTGTAAATTGATGAATGGTGGAATATAAAATTCAATTGGATATTATCTATTTTTGGGCCATTGTTTTCACGCATATTATGCAATGGACCCCACAAAGAGAGACGATTATCGTGGCATCAAGTAATTAAAAATTTCAAACTTTAAAGGAATTAGGAAATAATAATAAATAAATAAATATGCAGTGGCTTTAGCCGCTTGAAACGCTGTAATCTACCCCCGCCTCTTAAGGAAGAAGCAGTCGAGGGCTGCTGGTTGCCAATGGTCGTGAAGTCCAGTGAAGGTGGAAGCCCAATTCCGCAAATGGGCTGGAAAGCTGTTGTGTCACCGGGTTTGGAGGAGGAAAGCCCAACAACAGCCAGGTTTGCAGGCCCAGACAGCAACCAAGATATGGCCCATCAACCATCACTCGACCCAACAAGCAAGTGCCGTGAAGTCCCCTAATCTCCATCGACTAGCACAGCCTAATCTTCCAAGTCTTCTTCATTATCTCTATTTTGCGCTGCAATTATCTTCCTTATAATTAATATTTAAGACTAGAAAAATTGGTACCTTCCACATCTTTAAGATGACTAATCTGTCCACTAGGACCACCCATTACACAGTTTTAGTCCAAACAAACGCAGTGTTCAACATTCCACAACCTTATTTCACTGGCAATTGTTTGCCAGTGAACTAGTACAGCTGGAATCTTTATACATTCGAGTTCTTTCATTGACCCGCCACCCTCTTTATTTTCCAAGTCTTCTTTATTATCTCTCTATATAAGATATTAAAATGCATAATATTCAATATTTATCTATAACGTATTTTGCCCACCTGCACAATTAAAACGCAACTGAATTCATTATTTTTCATTATTTGGCCCATTTAAGCATTACAACGTGTCAAATTTTCTATTTATATATGAATATAACGTTTTACATTAAATAATTGGATCAGATTAATTTAATAAACCATTAAAAAAACCATTCTATCTGAATATTTAATAATTGCTTTACGCGGTCACAAGACTATGAAAAAAGAGAATTTTTTATTGGCTTGAAAATCTCACGCGCGCGCGCACACACACACATACATACATACATACATACATATATATATATATATGTATATATATATATATATTCTCAGCCTTCACCATTTATGACATAACATCTGGCAATCTGAAGTAGAAGTTATCGAGTTAATAATGATAATTTAGAAAGAGTTGATGAACATGATGAATATTGAGATGGGAAATCATCTTCGGTTGCAATTAATTTTTATTCACCCACCCATATTAATTTTTATTGATTCTCAGCATTTCTCGCAAGGCAAATCCAAACTGTCCGTTTTATAAAATCACACTCACCTCACTTTTCTTCATTTGCATATGTATAAAAATCTCTAGCATCGACTTTTAAGTTTCAACTTGCTGAATCCAAATTGTAGAAGGAAGAAAACATATAGGATTGCAACCCTTCCTCCCAGCAGTCATGCTGCTTTCAGTGGGTTGCCATAATATATATTTTTCACCAGGTCTGCGTTCCATATTCAGCCCAAGCTATTCATTCTCATTCTTAACTATCCCATTCATGCATTCCCATCGACATAATATATATATATATATATGGAAAATGATCCAATGTAGCTGGCCTTTTCACCATGCGATATGGCAGGCGTCATCCAGCCCTTCATGGGCTCGGCGAGTGAGGGAGGGAGCGAGAGTTCGTCATTTGACTCCATCTTCTAGAAAGACAAAACCCGCAGTAGGGAGGGGGCACGATGTGACCGCTTCCAATCTTCCATCATCAAAAATTTCAAAAATTCCAGCATAAAAAAACTCAAAACCCAAACCTCTTTGCCGTCTTCTCACCTCGTTAAATTTTTCACACCAAGGAGGAATTTATAAAGTGTATTTTAAAAGTCCCTATTGTTTAGTGTAAAATTTATTTTTTTTATTAATGTGTAAACCACTTTTATTTTTATTGAAAATTTCATAATTTTTTGAGGCATAAAATAATTGAACATCAGCAATCAAATTAATAAATTGAAATATAATTTTTTTAGTCTAAATTTTATTTACTTATTTATAGTGTAAATTTCATTGATTTCATTAAAAGTTTTTTTAATGTACGTTTCATTAATTGAAACTAGATCTGGATTAAAAATTTAAAATCCAATGTTGAAAAATCTAACTGCTTGTTGTTTTAATCTATGTCCCAAATTATGCTTCATGTCCAAAAACCAATATTCATGTCCCAAGTCCATGTCTATGTCTGAGATGCACTAAAATATTTCATAATCCATATCCCAAATTTTGTCCCATGTTCAAAAATCTAGGTTCCATGTCCAATTGTCAACTTTATGCCCCAAACAAAGGCTTTCTATATCCGAAACCCAGATTCCATGTCCCACTGTCAACTCTATGTCCGAAACGTAGTAAAACCCTAACGTAAATAAAAAAATTGAAGCCGATTTTTCATTTTAGACACAACAACTTCGCCTCTCTTTCATATTTCCCAAGTCTCAAATCTCAACAACTTTTTCATATTCATTGCAGATATAGCGTCTTCTTGCAACATTTAAACATTCCCCTGTTGCTCCTCCTATCTTCTCTGTTTTTCCTATTTGCGCCATGTTTTTGGCTTAACGATTTCTTAAATCCATCCCTTCTTCATCCTAATACAAAATCATGGTTGAAATGACTGAATCACGCATGGTAGTGACAACAACATCTATAGAGTCTTCAAGAAGAGGAATAGCAAGAGATGAAGAAGAAGTTGAAGCATCTCCATTATAACGGAGAAGGCTGGATGAGTACTCCCTGCTATATGTATTTTTCCTAAACAATCGCGAATCCGAAAATAGATTTGTAAATGTCTATGGAAAAAAGGGGAAGATATCTTGATTTTGATCAACTCGGTGAAAATGACTTGGATTCGAACATTTGTAGATGGATTAAAATCCAAGGGTGGACTGAGTTTATGAGCTGCAGAGAGAAATGTTACACAAGGATGGTTAAAGTATTATTCTGCAACTATGATTCAAAGATGAAGAAATCATGGATTGGCTATAGAGTACTAGATTTTGTCTCATGAGAACATAAGGGAGTGTCTGAATCTCCCTTTGGTTGAAAGAGAGGAAAAAGATTGGCCTACCTCGAGAAAATAATTATTTTTACAGGGCAGATGTTTACGAAGAAGTAAAGATGCTACATCTCAGCTATTTGGACAAAAATATCAGAATGACCCATATTTTGCTCATAAACAACATCTTTCCAAACACAAGAGGTATGGATAACATTTCTAAGAAAGATTGTAGAATGTTGTGGGCAGTGAAGAATGAGAAGAAAATAGACCTGGCAAAGACAATCTCAGTTCATTTGTTTTAGGTCAAAAGCACTAACAGATATCCTCTTTCTTATGGAATGGTTATGACAAAATTCCTAAGAAGAGAAGGAGTTGATTTGACTTTTGAAGATTTGAGAAGAATTTAGAAATTCTAATTTGATAACTAAGATGAATTTGAGAAAAAATGGTCCCAAAAGGACCAAGCCATCCAAGCGAACAAGATTTGAGGGTGGAACAACCGAAATAAGAGAAACAGAATTTGCTGCTTTGGGTGTGAAAATAAGAGAAGAAGATCCTACTGGTAGAGTAGAGGAGGTGGTTTCTGAAATAAGGGAAGAAGTTCCCACTGAAGTTGCAGCAATAGCAACACATGCAGCAACTGCAGAAATAACAATAGGAACAATAGCAGTAGCAGCAGCTTCCCCACTCACAGAAGCAACAACACCTCCTCCAAGCAGGCGTTTATCCTCCGCTCACAATAGTGTTGAGAACAGGCTCAGAAAGCTTGAAGTTGATGTTGGTGCTTTGAACATCAAGATGGATTCAATGAAGGAGCAGATAGATTCGGTTTCTCAAAAGCTGGATACTTTGACCTGTTTGGTTAAGTCTATCAAGCGGCAATCGAAGCCTGTTCAATCTTCTTCTCCATCATCACCTTTCCATGATCTTAGACCTTTTTCACCCTTGAGATCCCCTCAACCCCATCATTCTGACTACTCTCATCAATTTTTATCTCATGGTAGTAATCAGTCCTATCATACTCTATCTCACCATTCCTCATCCTCTTCTCTTGGTAATGAGCATAGAACTACTTTACCCATCAGGTCTACTCATCCCATGAATACTCCCTCCACTCCAAGTGTTGAAAATTTTCCTTCTCCATAGTCCTCTCCTTAAATCACACCCCACACTTCTCCACTTGCAACTTCTCCAATTGTTGCAGTTCTTCCATCTCTATTTTCCCCTCCTCAGCCTAGACCCACTCAATCTCCTCATTTTGACTCAGAATCCTCTCTCCCTGAGTCAACTATTCCACTTATAAACATTTTAACATGGATAAATAAAGGCAATTTTGAATAAATCTTATCTCTCTTCTCCATAGAAAACTACATCACTGCCATCATAACTGCCCCCTGCAACTACTCTATAAGAAACCGCCCATTCTCAACAGACAACACCTCCTCTCTCTCTACAAAAACCTCTAATGCCTCATGTAAGAAAACTTCCTAAGGTTCCTACAGTAGAACAAAAGTCATACATCCTCCCCACTCTAGTATCACCTCCTCTAACATATAAAATTCAGCATCTCAAGCTTTCCCAATTGACAAATTCAACCAGTGGGAGTCCAGGGAAAAGAATAAAAATGACCTTGGGAGAAGTTGAACATGGATAGTTAATAAATCAAATGGTTGCTCAACTTCTTGAATCCCAAAAAAGGACAGTCACTCTTCCTAATCTTCCTTTCCTAGATTTTGAAGATCATAATTTCCTCAACTGTATTATAATAATGAAAAGTCCAACCAGGAAATTCAACCCCAAACCACTCCCAGATGGTGATGCAATCATAGGTAAAATACTGAGTAATTACGTCTTGCTCACTTCATCCAACCTACCACCTCCACCCCCACAAAATCCTTCACTTTGAGTGGGTTCAGGATCATTGGATCATAGGGTTAGATTTCATGTTGTAACTCACACATTTGATTCTAACTTCATTTACCTTCCAGAAGATGTGTATCTCATCTGTAGGAGTAGGCACTTTGATGCATTTGGGCTTAGCCCATCTCTATTTTCAGAGTTTGAATGTTCCCTATATAGAGCAAAACTTAGGATTGTTATATCACCGGGAAAGGAAAAATCAAATTCTGCTGGATCCACATCTCACTCCCAAACAGAGGTTGTTGCTGCCTCCATTTTCACCCCTCAGCTTCCTCCATCCATATCTCCTTCTCTCAGAAGCAAAGCTCCAAGTTCTAAGCAGCTTCCTCCCCTCAAAAAGAAAAAGGCAGTTTCCAGATCAACTACCAAACTCCCTTCTTTCACCTTTCAGCTTCCTCCATCAAAATCCTTTACTACCAAACTCCACTCATTACCATTCCAAACCAGACCACCTCTATCCAAACTTTCTACTAACAAACTCCAACCATTACCTTTCCAAACCAGATTACCTCCATCAAAACCTTCTACTATTAAACTCTAACCATCACCTTTCCAAACTGGACCACCTTCATCTAAACCTTCTACTACCAAACTCAAACTATCACCAAGCCAACCCAAACTACCTTCATACAAACCATTTCCTCCTCCTCTCATCTACTTAGACCAAGAGGAGTATGCTTGCAAATTTAGAGCAAATAACATAGCTCTTTAAGTTGGGCATCTCCCCTCCTACCCTGAGATGCTCACACCTGAATACTAAGCTTGTCTCAGGGTAATCCCTCCTCTTATGCCCTCATCAGCATTACCAGTTGTATCCACATAGGCTCAAGCGATTCTTGCAACAATGGTCACAACAGAAATAGGTCCTCAAGTATCTTTCAAAAGAGCAAAGATGACTGGATCTAACAAACAAGAGCCCAAATCCAAGAAATAAATTTCTTTTTGCTACTAAGATGTTAGTTGTAACTTTGATATATACTCATTTTTTCTTATACTTACACTGTAAATTGGAGATTTGATAGTTATTCATTGATATATAATACTTATACTACAATCTGTAAACAAGATATGTACTCATTTATATGTAATACTTATACTGTGTATAGAATGGTTATTATCTTATGGAAGTCGGTTAGCAACTTATCTCATTTTATTTCTACAAGTGAAGTATACAAGGGATGGTCTTTTTAAGCTTTTGATTCTGCTGGATGCCGGACATGGGACTTGGGTTGTGGGATATGGGACTTGGACTTGGGACATGAAGGGTAGGATTTGGACTTGGGACATAGAGAGTGAGTCAAGGGTCGTGGAACATGGAGAGTGACTCATGGGTTGTGGGACATTGACATGAGACTTGGGGTATGAAGAGTGGGACATGGATATTGGGGACTATTCATCCATATCTGGCTTTATAATCCCGGACATGGAATATGAATCCAGACATGGATGAACGGTTCTCGAACATGGTGTATTCCAATGTGGCGCTTGGAACCATTCATCCATGTCTAGCTTCATAATCCCTGACATGAAATATGAATCCATACATGGATGAATAGTTCTTGAACATGATGTATTCCAATGTGGTACTTGGAACCATTCATTTATGTCCAACTTCATAATCCTGGACATGGAATATGAATTCAGACATGGATGAATGGTTCTCGAACATGGTGTTAGATCAAGTCATAGGATGAACGGTTCCAAGCGGCCAAGTCCCACTGAACATGTCCCACACCCATGTCCCATTGTCCATCTCCCATGTTCCACTGCCAATGCCCACGTCCCAAACTCCATGTCCCATGCCCATGCCAACGTCTCATGTTCCACTGTCCATGTCCCATGTCCCATGTCCCGCTGTCTATGCTTATATCCTAAACTCCATGTCCCAAGTCTCATGCCCACATCCCATGTCCCACTGTCCATGTCCCATGTCTTACTTGCCTATTCCCATGTCCCAAACTCCATGTCCCACGTTCCATGCCCACGTCCTATGCTCATTGTCCATGTCCCAAGTCCCACTATCCAATTTTCCATGTCCCACTGTTATACCCATGCCCCAAACTCCATGTCCCAAGTCCCATGGCCACGTCCCATGTCCCACTATCCATGTCTCATGTCTCACTGCTTATGCCTACGTCCTAAACTCCATGTCCCACATCCCATGCTCATCCATGTCCCAAGTCCGAAGTCTCATTATCCCATTTTCCATGTTCCACTATCTATGCTCATGTCCCATGTCCCAATGTCCATGTTCCATGTCCTACTGCCTATGCCCATGTCTCAAACTCTATGTCCCAAGTCTCATGTCCACATCCCATGCCCACTGTCCATGTCCCATGTCCCATTGTCAATGTCACAAGTCCCACTGTCCCATTTCCCATGTCCCACTGTCCCATTTCCTATGGTCCACTATTAATGCCCACATCCCAAACTCCATGTCTCAAGTATATAACAAGTACTCTTATATTATAATAATTGTGAGATGAATCTCCACAGTTGATTTATATGTTCGTGTCCCATCCAAGTATTTATATAGAGTCTTGTAAACATCCAAGTGTTTACCGCATGCTTCTTGCAGAAGTAAAAAAATAATAGATGTACCAAAATAACTACCAAAGCTACATGGTGTATTTTTATACACCATTCACTAATTCGAAGGCGAGTTGGAGTCTTCATGGATGGTCACAACATCATCTCTCGCTTCTGTTGCTGCATCTCCATAAGTTGCATTTTCAACTGAGATACCTCCCACTCTAGATCACTAATTTCTAGTCTAGCCCGATCCTCTGGTGTTGTAAAGAATGCATCCCAAAATCCGTTATGTGGAGACCTGGACATCTTTTTTAGTAGATGGGTTTCTAGTGTTGAGGAAGATGATGCTTCAAATACCATTTGGGCAATTATATAAATTCTCTTATGGGATATATGTTGATTCAAGTAAATATCATCGCACAGTAATTAATATCTATATGTTATTAATCTCACAACACCCAACCGATACTCCTATGCAACTTAAAGCATCGTAAATCGTAAACAATGATGGAATACTTACATGGTTCCAGCCATTTAAACTTAAACAGTTCTACATGAACATCACCAAAGAATTAAAAAAATACAACGGATATACAGAATGTGTAAATATTCTCGCAAGATAAATCATAATATATTTATATGTTAGTTTATTTAAAACATCTATTATATATCAGAATTAAAATCAATAGCACAATGGAGAGAACTGATATCTAACCACGTGCACGTTATCTCCAACTCCTGAAGGAGCCAAGTTATTATATGCTGATTGGAACCAAAAAAGTGGTCGGGTGCAGAATGTTGGATATGCTCCGCTATTCTTGTTGCATTTTTTATCTCGGTCTGCAACTATTGACTTTCACGATTTACCTCAAAAAAGTGCTCTGCCCATGACAGAATCGTGTCTTGCTCGACGAGTTGCAATTCTAGCAGAGAAGTCTGCAGCATTTGTATCTCTCTGGACAGTTCTTGGATCCTGCATAAGGCTCTCTCTTCATGAGTGGTATTCCATGACCCCCACCAAGTATTTGGCTTTCCGTTGTCAATTACTACCAATGGTTGGAATGAAAGAAGGCTTGAGAAGTTTCGGACTTGGAGAAGAAAGGCTGGGAATACTAAAGAACGCTAACCTGTTCCCAGATTAATGTGTAAATTAAGGCCAACCTCAAAAATTGGAATACACTATTCTCCACCTTAACAAGGATGCATACATCTCCTCATAAATAAAGAATATCGAGCCTTTCAACAAACCTCTGAAAAGTCGCATTGAATAAAACTACTGACTAGTGTTGCATATGTGATATGGAGTACCTCATTAAGTTAGATCATGTTATATTCGGTTATTGAGTATATTGCCAGTTAAGGAAAATTAAACATATATGGGTATATTTGTCTATATGCTGTCAGTTAACATGTGTAAATTTTTATTTTTAATTTATTTTTTTGTGCCTTACAATATGAACAATTCATTAATGGTGTACGTGGAAAATTGTGACTCTTGGATGAACCATTCACGACAAACAGAGAGGTTTGGCTAATACCCCGAATTGAACCTCCATGTCCAAGATGGAAACCCTTAAAAGAAAAGATGATGGGCTGAACAAAGAGGTGCAATGACCTTCCAATCAAGTTCTAAATCACAATAATACAACAAAGCCTTCCCGAACATGGTGTAATCATAACAAATGTGTATAAATAACTATCTAAAGTCGCATTTCAGGATAAAATATTATAGATAACTCAAGTTGAAGACTATTATCTCAAATGATTGTATTATAGAAAAGTACTTCAATATTTATATAAGCCACACTATGACAAATATAAGCATTATAAGACTTAAAATTCGCAGTCTCCTCTTGCATGTCTTGACCTTTGTCTCCAATGCCCTGCAATTGGCCACAAATTGCAACAACTCCTCTTTGGTGTGCTTCACTTTTTGAACTTTTAATCTTAGCTGACGGTTCTCTTCATGCATAGCATACAATTGACTATTCAACCTCCTAATCTCATGCATTTGATTTTTTTTAAACTGATGCTCTCTATCAGACAGAAGGGGATCCCCTATCAAAAAAAGAAATATTTGCTGGGACCATCTTGTAATGAGACAATTAAATAATTATCAATTACATCAGCATGTTTATAAAAGACACTAAAGAGAAGTATAAAAGAGACTCATGAAATAACCCGCACAACTAAGAAATCACCTCCCTTGGTTCTTATCCATATAAGAAGTCAAGATACGTCCTTCATAACTGCATTTACAAGAAACTCTTATGGAATATGGCGAACTCGTACCATTGGATGAAAAAGTCATATGAAGTATTCTAAGACAGCCAATGATGACCCCGTTAGTATGTCATCAGCCTAATAGCTCAAACATATATATGAAACTTTAATATAATAAAAGGTAAGCTAAAGTAGCTTTCTAATGAAGATTACCATGGGATGAATCGAGCAAAGGATTGGAGGTTCTCATCAATGAACAATTTCTCCTATCGTACCCGCAATCGCAATACAGCCTACCAGCCTCAGTTCTTTTAGCCACCTCAATTGTTGACTTGAATCTATCACTAGTGCTTTTGTTTTCATGCTATGTGGATTCAGTATTGCATTTAGTTGGGAGTTATGGCTATGTACCCCATCAATTGGGGCATTAGCTGGTGAGGTTGTTATATCATCATTTGAGGACAACACTAAATTAGGTTGATGTACAACCCCCATACTTTCATTATTGAAATTGGTATCACTCCCTTTAGCATTATCACGTACATTCGAGACGTGTTCTCTCCTATATTCTTCTATTGATTTTTGATTCCCTTTCAAGCCTTCAAAAATAATTTCATAAAGAGCCAAATTAGAGGTCCCATCACAATAATTTTACCACATTCTTGCATCAAGTTATGGTACCGTATAATCTTTGAATTTTCAATACTTAATATTATGACACATTGTTGGTGTATGATCTTTTCCTTAGGTTTTTGAGTCCACCTCCTAAATATTAGTTTTTCAAGCATACTGAAGATCCCTTGTATATGAAATATTGCAAGAATATGTCTACACGCTATACTTAAAAACTTTCACTTTTTGTATGAACATATAGCCACTCTGCTTTCATTGTCCCATTCAACTCTTCTAACCCTTTCATGATCACCACTTGAATATCTATGAACAACATACTAATCTATATAGCCATCTGACAAACTAATCTGTGCAAAATAATACTGGCATTGCTCAACCTCTTTCTGAAATTTCAATAAAATCTCCTTTATAGACACTTTTTGTTATGTCACACTCAATAATGTGTATATTTTCATAATTGGTATGCCATATGTTGTTTTACAATCAGTATCTATTTTTGCCCAACGTCTCCCTTTAACAGCCTGTTCATATGCAAAAGTAAATTTCAATAATTTTGTGTTGCGATGCACATATTTATCAAATAACAAATTCATGCTCTTAGATCTCCCTGTAGTTTTCATGCTAGCTGAAAAATGACATCTAACATAAGCAGGCACCCACGCATTTCTGATACCATACAAGTACTACAGTTATGAGTAATAATGCAAGCCATCAGTACCAATCATATCAGCCCATACCTTTTCAAATTCATCTGATATCTCACTTTTGTATATGCAATTGGACCAAAACTTCTAAAAAGTTATATTGTTATAGATCACAATACCCATCTTTTCATTAAATTTTTTATTCAAGTGCCACATGCAAAAAATATGGTGGATTTGAGGGAATACATCTCTTACAGCTGCTGAGATAGCAACATCTTGGTCAATTACTATTACTTTAGGAGCTACACCTCTCATCATATCAAGACATGCTTTGAATAACCATTTTAAATCAGCTATAGTCTCGCCAAAAAGCAATCCCGCCCCAAGTAATTTGATTGTTTATGATGATTAACATCAACAAATGGTCATTTGTCTTATACATAGTGTTAAAACACACAATACCACTAAATGCCCCATAACTAATTTTGGCTGCACCATCAACCCATAAAAATGATGTCAAATGTCCTTCCCCATCTACTTCTAGGTCGAAACTAAATTAAGGGTCAATTTTTGATTAACTCTGAAAGTATTGTAACAAGGCATCTGCCCCCCGTTAAACTTGGATTGACGTCACCTTTTGTAAGCATTTCTAACGTCTAATTGTGAAAATCCCAAATGCTCCAACCCACCTGCCTCACAAGCCATAAAGTCTAATGCCTTTGCTACACCAACCCCAACTTGATTCAATCCTTCCGTAATATCTAATTGACAATCCGACATATTCCTATGTGGTCGTAAACAATGAGATTTATTAGGTGATTCTAGACCATAACTATGTTCAGGTACAAATCTTATAACAACCCACTTATCACAAACCCCATGTTTAGAAAGCCCAAGTAATGTCATGCAATTACATCTAGTAAAACATTTCTCTTTATACTTTTGCTTATTTTTTTCTGTGGGGGCCACATAGCTTCATGTGGACAATTTGAGTCAGCCGGCAGACAATCTACTTCCATAGGTTTGGCTTTCCTTAATCCCTCTTTAAAGAATTTAAAAACCTGACCACATACATTTTCATTGGCTAACTTTCTTACATAGCTCTTTCTAATACTAAACTCACATTGTTTTGCATAATTATTGTAGAAATGGTAAGCATCTTCCTCACTATCAAATTGTTGGTCAATATTTGGGGTTAGATCAATAGGAACTCTGGACAAAATTTTGTGTATTCCTATCGATGAATTTTGTACATCACTGCCCCTTGCATCTATATTATCAAATTCTGTATTACCTATTTCGACACTCATCCATTTGGATCAGTGGAACCTACCCCATCCCTCACATTTACATTCACAACATCTATATGTAAATCCATGGACCTAAAACAACCTGTGTCAAAATAGAAAATAACATTGCCCTTAAGTAAATGTGCTAATCACTACAAAATATGATACACAGTGTAAAAATTCAGATGAATAGCTATTTAGTTTGTAAAGTTCAATTTATTTTACTAATCATAAATCCATTTGTAATTAAAAACTATAATAATAAAATCAATGGATAAAAATGAAATAAAAGAAGAATTGATCAAGTTAAATAAATTAAATTTAGTAGACATTTAATCAAACAACTGCTGTGTGGTTTAAATATTTTCAATCAACAGAGCTTGAACAACTATCTTACTTTAAGTAATAACAAAAAGTATATGGGATTATCGTGAATCTAATGCAATTTTTAGAAAAAACAATGACAGTGACGAAAATGAATGAGTTGAACGAATATGACTTACTTCAAAAACTTCTCCTTCACTAGAGTAGGAGGTTTGATAGCTCTTTTGTGATTTTGGATGAGACTTGGAGGAATCGGTCGATTTTCAAAGTTTGCTCTAGGTTAGGGGATTTGGGGGTAGTGGACTTGCTGAAGTAAACCTGAAAAAATGATGTGGGAGATGTGGGAGCTAGTGCAGACAGAGGAGAGAGATTGATTTCTAGTTGGGGAAGAGTGGAAGCAAAATAGATAGGGCGGAAGAGGGCAGGAATATGACATGAAGCTATCAGTGAGGGAGACTTGAAGCAATCCCTATCGCATACCCTTCATACTGCGTTTTCCCTAATTATGTAGATTTTACAGCGTTTGGGACATGGAATTTGGTTTTTCAGACATGGGGCATAGTTTGGGACATGGATTATTGAATGTTTTAGTGTGTTTCAGACATGGACATGGACTTTGGGCATGAAATCTTGGTTTTTGGACATGGGATATAATTTTGGACATGAATTAAAATAATGAGTGGTTAGATGTTCCAGCATTAGATTTTAAATTTTTAATCTAGATCTAAAGTTAAAGTTTAATATAAAGTTTAAATTAATAAAATTTATACTAAAAAAACTTTAATGAAATTAATGAGATTTATACTAAAAATAAATTATTGACATGTGGACTAAAAAAATTTAATATAAAGTTTCAATTAATGAAACGTACACTAAATTTTTTTAATGAAATTAGTGAAATTTATACTAAAAATAAATTAATAAAATTTAGACTAAAAAAATTTATTATATAGTTTATTAATTTGATTGTTGATGTTCAATTATTTTATGCCTCAAAAAATAATGAAGTCTGTTCAATAAAAATAAATTTTTTATTATAAAATTTATTAATTAAGTACACATTTTTTAATATAAAATTTCAGAGCGGGAAGACTTCTTTCAGAGGTGTGAGTGAGGGAGACAGCCGACAGTCATGCTGCAGCCCCCTTCGTATCACATGTTTTGTGTTTCTGGGAGACGAAGTTAAACGGCACACTCTCGCTCCCTCCCTCACTTGGAGCGCCTAGGAAGGGCCTGGACGCATGGTGAAAAAGCCACCTACATTGAATATTTCAATGTAGGCAACTACACTGGATCATTTCCCTATATATATATTAAAAGAAAAATTTACAAGAAAACATATTCTAGTGAGAGTAGCATCACTTGACATGAGGTCATTTTTAAAAAAATTTAAATAAGCAATTTGTATGTTCATTTAGACTATTATGTATGTTCATATAAATATTAATAATATGATAGATGTCTAAGCAAAATTTGGAATCCAAATCTAGTATTATTATTTTCAAAAAATTATCAAAAATTTTAGCAGATGGATATTAGCTCTCAAATTATGTTGTTTTTGGCCTACCTAAATGTTTTAATTAATTAATTTTTTATTACTAAATAAATAGTAGTGTTAAGTAACATGGAAAAATTGAATTTCATTTAAATATTTTGTAACAGCAAAAAGTAAAAAAAAAATGGTTTGAAATTTCAAAGCAAGCATTGCTTTCAAGTTTCAACCATTTCCCATTATTGTGTTTTGTAGGATTGGCCATGCCTAGGGTGCTTCACACGCCGAGTTGACAACCAGTCTTCTCTCAAGTCACCATCTCCATCGACCCTACCCTTCTGATCTTCAAAGTCTTCTCCATTATCTTCGTTTTGCGTTGCAATTATCTTCACTGTAATTAATATTTAAGGCCAGAAAAATTGGGATTGTCCACATCTTTAAGATGACTAATTTGTCCACTTGATAATGACAATAATATTAGAAGAGGAGGAGATTATCTTAACCCTAATATGAATAGAGACAAAATGGATAGCCATTTCTTAAAAATCATTAAATAATAATATTAGAAAAGTATAATTATAATAGACGGATAGAAATCAATAGATGTAAAATCAAAAGAAAATTAAAAAATGTGGGCTTTTATAATCTTTTAGAGATTATCCATTACTTAGTCATTTTATACTAATTTCAAATGGAGCCTTGTAGAAGTAGCGAAAAAGCTCCATTTTTTATGTGACATTCATCTATGCGTTAATTGCATGCCTTTTATCCAAATGTTGCATGTGTTGACTTATTAAGATGGTTCGTGGGAATTTTAAATTACCTATTGCTGTTTGCAAGCCAGCTAGGACAGCTACATCTAGCGAATCTTCATACATTCGAGTTCCTTCATTGACCGGCATCCTCTTTATTTTTCTAGTCTTCTCTCAAAGTCACTGTAAATTTTCAAAGTCTTCTCTCAAAGTCACTATTAATTGTCCAAGTCTTCTCTCAAAGTCACTATTAATTATGGAATAAAAATTTGTGAGAAAATGATAATTAATATTTAAGGCCAGAAAATTGGTACTGTCCACATCTTTAAGATGACTAATATGTCCACTTGGACCACCCATTACATTGGTTTGGTTCAAGCAATTGCAGTGTTCAACATTCAGAAACCTTATTTCACGGCAATTGCTTGCCAGTGAGCTAGTGCAACGAACATTAGAGTTACTTCATTGACCGTCACCCTCTTTGTTTTCCGAGTCTTCTCCATTATCTCTCAGATATAAGATATTAAAATACATAATATCCAATATTTATCTATAACCTATTTTGCCCACCTGCATAATTAAAATGGAAATAAAATTATTTTTTTCATAATTAGACCCATTTAAGTGTTATAGCATGTCAAAATTTCTATTTATATCTTCATATAACATATTACATTAAATAATTGGATCAGATTAATTTAATAAACCATTAAAAAAATATTTACTCTAATCAAATCTATAGTTGAAATCTGATCTTAACATGACCATTATCCATTGACCGGCCGCATCTTATCTTCCTAAATCTTCACCATAATCTCTATGTCCATTCTCATTCTCATCATTATGATTATTTCAGTCCAGATGCTAGGAGTAGGTTTCCACAGGAAACGAAAAATTTCCAGCTTCACCATAAACGGAGCAGCACGTTAGCCTTTTTTAGTTTTTCATAATAATTCTATCTTTTCTATCATTAATCACATTTGTTTTAACTTTATTTACTTTATTACTGAATTCATTTTGTGTATTAATTAGATGGACGATAATTAATTAGATGGTTGATGGGTCTAACAGATGCTTTTATTTGGGCGAGTCCCAATGCATTATTATCACACGAAAATGGTTAAAAAGAAGGACCTCTTTGAAAATACATTTTCAAAGGTACCTTTCTATTTTTAAGTAAATTAAAGATTATTGAATAAAATCTAATTTAATCATCATATTTAGCATTATCACTTTAGTTAAAACATGTTGAATCATTTGAATTAGAGGCATATGTGAAACTTTCCCTTCAAAAATATATAAAATTATGTATATATATAATACAAAAATTACTTTTTTCAACCTATACATATTTTGGACTTTCATGAAACTTTACAAAATTTATGAACTAATATAAGATGAATGCTTTCAAAGGTATGAATATATGATTATGCCCTTGTGAGTTCTATAAGAAATGAAATTTTTTTTCGAAAGATGAATATGAGCTCTTAAATTATGTAAATTTTGGGCCTATGTAAATATTTTATTTAAATAATATTTTGATTACTAAATAAATAAATGGAATTAATTAAGATGGAAAGTTTGAATCTCATTTAATTATTCATAATGATAAGAAATAAAAAAGATTTCTTTCTAATTTTAAACTAACAAACCATTTTCCCATTACAATGGGCCATGCTTGGGTGGTCTACACGGGAGGGAACTAATAACTCCTCTTCTCTCAAAGTCACCATCCTCCATCCACCAACATCGTCTCATCTTTCGAGTCTTCTCTTTTATCTCCATTTTGTCGTTGCAATTACCTTTCTTGTAATTAATATTTAAGACCAGAAAAATTGGTACTGTCCACATCTTTAAGATGACTAATTTGTTTACTTGGACCACCCAATACGCTTGTTTGGTTCAAACCAATGCAGTATTCAACATTCAATAACCTTATTTAGTTCATAGCATTTTTACCATAAAAGAATAGTCTAAGGAGACATAAAAAAAAGTTGAAAAAAGTAAAATATCTAAAAGAAGTATAAAATACTCATTGACAATAATATTAGAAGAGCGGCTAATTATCTTAACTCTAATATGAATAAAGACAAAATAGGTAAATATTTTTTAAAATAAATAATAATATTAAAAAGTATAATCATTATAGACACAAAAATTGATAGATGTTATATCAAAATAAAATTTAAAAATGTGAGCTATTATACTCTTTTAAAATTATCCATTTCTCAGTGGCTTTACACTAATTATCAAATGGAGAGATGTAAAAGTGGTATAAAAATATTAAAGTTATGTATAAAATATAAAAATTACTTATATCAATCTATGCATACTTTGGAATGTCATAGAACTTTATAGAATAACTTAACTAATATAAGATGAAGGCTATCAAAGGTATATATGTATGATTATATTCTCATGAGTCTATAAGAAATAAAAACAATTTGAAAAATAGATATTAACTCTCAAATTATGTAAATTGTGGGTCTATCTAAATAATTTATTTAAACAATCTTTTGATTACAAAATAAACAAGTGATGCTAAGGAAGATAGAAAGATTGAGTTTTATTTAATTATTCATAATAGCAAAAAAAAAAAGAAGATTTCCTTGTAATGTCAAAGCAACTTCTTTGAATAATTTCTGATACAATTGGCCATGCTTGGGGTGCTTTGCACAGAGAGATGGCAACTGGTCTTCTCTCAAAGTCACTATTAATTCTCCATTGACCGGCACCCTCTAATCTTCCAAGTCTTCTCTATCATCTCCATTATCTTCCTTATGACTAATCTGTTCACTTGGACCATTCAATACACTGTTATGGTTCTAACAAACGCAGTTTTAAGCATTGAACAATCTTATTTACCTGTAGTTGTTTGCCAGTGAGCTAGTACAGCGACAGCCGGGGAATTTTCAAACATCCGAGTATCTTCATATTGATCGTCACCCTCTTTGTTTTCCAAGTCTTTTCCATTATCTCTCATTTATAAGATATTAAAATATGTAATATCCAATATTTATCCATAATGTATTTTGCCCACCTGCATATTAATTACATTTTTTTATTTCTTTAGTAACAAAGACCTAAAATATTTAATTTCAGAAAATACTAAAATTCATATAAAATGAATGGGCCTTATAAAGAATAAAAATAAAAAGTACCTTCATATTAAATCTTTGATGAAGATCATTGATTAGTGGAATGATATTTCTTAACATTTTGTGATTTACATGGATATCAAATCATTTAATTTGACATAAACTAAAATGATTATTTGAAATTCAATCACTTAGCACGATTTAATCATTGAACAAGTGGAATTTGGAGAAAACAATAATTTCAGGGAGTTATTTACTTACAAGGTAACAAAAATGAGAAAACATATTGTTATTTTTTTATGAATTAGTTATATATAAAATTAAAAAATATATATATTAAAGATTTCAATTTCAGTAAGTAGCTCTCAATTATACATTTCATTTTCATATTAGGCCAAATTGCCCTAATTGAAAATAGAGTTTAATTTATGACTAATGACTAGTATCCTTAAATGAATATCCGTTGTGACATTTGACCAAACACTGTACAAAAGATAGATTTTACTTCGTTTGATGTTAGCTTCTATCCCTTAAAAGAAAATTTTATTCCGTAAATTTGCAATATAAACATTACCCATGGAAACATATATGTGCAAAAGTCATATACCCCTATATTACTTTAAAGGCCCTTGAAGCACTCCTAGGATCATAATACTAAGTTTGTGATGAGCATATAAGCATAGAAAGCTATATTGAACTATTTGCACTATATCTTAGCAATATTTTTATAAATTTTGATTTAATATATAATTAATATACACATAAATATTTTTTATTTTATAGAGAATTTCAATGAAATTTCATTAGTTCAAACAATTCTACTTGCATCAAACTTCTTTTTTAAATAATTTTTTTAATAATATTATTTAAATATTTTACATATCACAATTTTAATGCATATTTTATGATAAGATATTATATTTTATTAATTTTTTTTATGAAAGTTTAATATAATATGCATATTAAAATTTTAAGATTAAAAATAAGCGCTTATAATAAAATATTTTTAGTATATATCATTAGCTTAGGAGAAGAAAATTACTTAAGATTTTAATATTAATATATTTAAGATGAAAATATATATATATAGGAATGGTAAAAAAATTTCATAGAATCCAAGCTACATACTAAAATTTAAGATGATAATACTTGCACTGCATATAAATATGATTTTATATATTTACGACCTTATCTTTTAAAGCAACGAAAAATGAGTAATATTGTATTAAAATTTGTTAACGTGAGATGCCTATTATGGAGAAGCGGAAAATTTTCGCTTCTCTCAAGACTGCTTTTTTAGCTTTTACAGTATGAAAAAGTACTATGGGGTGATTACCCAAATACTAAAAAAATGGATAAAAGTGCGTTTTAGTTTCCTAAAATGAAGCCTAATATCATCCATGTTTTGTTGGCATCAGTATCTCTCTCTTTGATTAGGATTCTAGAATAAGCGGTATAGACTAGTAGATATGCCCAATATAGCTTTTAATAGACAGAAATTAAGGAGTTATGTCTATTTAGCATTTAATAGATGTTCTAAGGCAAAAATGGTTGAGAATTGGCCATATTGTTGGCATTCATTTTCTTTTCACACTACTTTTGGGTATAGGCACTCCTATTTGAGGGACAAATTCTGTGCAAATCTATCTACGCAACCTGAGATTTGTTGGAAAAATAAGGCCTTAGCGGTTGCAAATTGGCTCTATCAGCTTGTGTTTCGTTCCATTTTGAAGTTCCCCACTGCGGATTTCTTATCAAGATTACTTTTAAATATTGTCCCACATAAGAAATGGTGCTGATGATTGATGGCTGTGCAAGGATATTCAAATGTCATGGTGAGCTCAAAATGATAATCCCTACTACTACCATATATAGTCAAGCTGATACTAGAAATATATCTAGTAGATTTAAATTATTATCCGTTTATACTTTTCTTTTATGTTTCCTAATTAATTCCTTAACAATTCCATGGCAAATAGAATATTTATTTCTACCCGCTCATATAGCAACTTTGAAAATTTGACCAATGACCATTTGACCATGTGACGTATTGAACATCCCATGTAATTAATGATGTGAATTGGACCGTTGACTCATTGACCATAAGCTTGGATACCGAGGTGACTAATGGGTTTACAGATAATAGGCTTTGTTGGCATGAAAAACTCAATTAGATTTTTGTGGGTTTAAAATAATTATTTTAAAATATTTTTTTAGTAACCCTTATAGCTTGGACGGTTAAAGTTATACTCAATGAGCATAGAGGTTTAGGGTTTTGATTTCTGCATCATGTTTAAATTACATATTTTTTTTACCTTTTCGCTTTTTGGAGGGATTTAAGCTCATCCATTCGTGGGCCATCAATTAGGTAGGTGGAAATTTTAGATTTTTATTTTATTTTGTTAATCTAAAATTTTGGAGCAACGGTATGCTGCCAAAAATAGGATTAATAAAATTAAGATATCATCAAAATTATCATTAATCCTAAGAAGCCAAAATTATGATTTTTTATAAATTAGAAATTAATGGAGATCCAAAAATTGCATAGATGAGGCTTATGGCAAAGCTGAGATTATTTTATAGCATACCATTAATTTCAAGATTATATGATTTGTTTTGATTGTTTAAATGTGAAATTTAATATTATTTAGATGCAAAAATATTAGGCCCGTTTGATTTAGATTTTTGTAATTGTGATTTTTGAGCCATTACAAAATTGTTAGACATATTAAATGATGAAGTATCGAAAATAATATTTTATTTCATATTTAATTTAATACTTATTTTTAGGTGCTTTGAACTAGGAAATTAGAGACAAAATCCCTGTGATTTTAGGATACCCTCTTTCCCCTAAAACTGGCACATAAACAAAATCACTAAATCAAACCTTTAGGGTAGTCGAAAATTTTCGGTGTTTATAAAATAATTCCAGATTTTTATGCGTCGGGTTAATCTTCCTAGAAGCCCGACCCATTTTAGACGGTGGTGTGGACAGCGGGTTATTCCCCTGTCCCACACCTCTGATTAGATCGCCGACGGTTGCGGCATGCAACCGGTATTCGCGTTGGACAGGTAGATTGATCGCTCCGATGGTTGAGACCGTCCACACGTCAGAGGCCAAACTGACTTGCCTTGATGCTGTCCATTGTTGGCCATTGATTTTATCTGGCCAAAGAAATTAGATTCAACCCAAATTTCGTTGATGGAAATCAATCAAAACTTCAGATTTACAGATTGTGTTGTCCAAATTGGAATCGACTAGAGAGAAATCAGATTCTGAATTTCAGATTTCAAAATCTCATAATTCAGATTTTTACGAAGCAGAAATCCAATTTCCGTCTGATTTTAGGCTGCCAAAATTTAGATTCTAACCGTTATGTTGCTGCTCACCAAATCAGAAAGAAAAATCAGAGCCATAGAACCGTCCTCCGTTCATGAGTTGCTGGTCAAGAATTAGGGAGCTGAAATCCGTCTGATTAGGCTGCCCAAACCAACGTCTAGGACCAGACAACGAAGCCAGGCCGACTGACTTCTTAATAAGATGTACGGATCAGATCTTCCAATTTTGGATTTTTAGATTTTGTGTGGACAGATTTGAAAAGCCTAGATTTTGTCCATTTGGATGCTTGATTTGGTTCACTAGATCAGTCATGAGACATTTATATTCCCTATTCCCACGTAATTATTATAAATAATGGGTTAGATGATGAGAAATTCAGAGAAAATATTGAGATTTTGAGATGGATGATTTAGATTTTCTATCCTCTCCACCTATTGAGTTTTTAAAACTCAAATCTTGATTTTTTTTTTATATATATTTTTAAGACGGTACCAATCAAAGTTGAAGAAAAATCAAGGAGCAGATTATTGAAGAACTTTGTGATGGACTGAAGAAATTTTTTTTCCAAATTTTTATTTACTCTTTACCCATTTTAAACCAATTGTAATAAGTTTATTTAGATTTGATGTGATAAATTAAGTTTATTTCCACATATTGTTTATTCAATAAAGTAGGGTATTTTTGGTTTATTTTGTGCATGACTTCTTTTATATCGTGTTTCATCTGAAGTATGATAGATCTTGTAATTAATCACAATCGGATCCATAATACAACAAAGATCGCTATTCTGATCTTGGGTCATGACAGATACTTTTGGCATTTCGTTGTCTATATAAGAGGTGATGACTAATCGAATTTCCTTATTATCTAGTGCATGAGTCCTTTTTCTTCTGTTTATGATGGCTGTAGCAACTACAAACTACAGCGAGAATTATTGGAGGGGAATTGCATTGGTTTTGATAGCCATTTTTCTATGGGCAGGAGATGCAGTGAATGTAAGCAGAGAAGAGTATTTGGAACTGAAGCGACAACTCAAGTCTCTCAACAGGCCTGCAGTCATCAGCATCAAGGTATATCCCTCGTGCGACTAATAACACACATTTTTTGTTCATAGTTCCCAGCCTCAAACACGAATGCAATTGGTGATCCAAACAAAAAGCTTGAAATATTTTTACGGCTAAGATATATAACTGAATTACTTCATGGCCCATCTTGTTTCTGAGTTTTTGACAATTGAACTGGTGTTTTTGCTTGACCAATTGAAATTGAACAGCTATATATATTGCATATTGCTTAAATTTTATCATGACCACGGTATATAATCTATATCAATGTACCACTATTGTGGGTATGTTTTTTCTCAGACGTCCTATGGAGATATCTTTGACTGCGTCGACATCTACAAGCAGCCAGCATTGGATCATCCGTTATTGAAAGATCATGAAATTCAGGTCTGTTTTTTCTAGCATTATACACATGTAAAAGTTAGTTGATTAACACAATTTTGCTACACAGATGTGGCCAACTTCGTTCCCAGAGATGGTGGAAAGCAACACAACTTCAGAAACAAGGGCAACTTCAGAGATGGGGATGAAGGCTAGGCTCCCAGGTGGAGGTTGCCCACAAGGAACAGTTCCAATTCGACGCATACGAACGCAAGATTTGTTGAGATCCGGATCCGGATCTCTTTCCAAGTTTGGAAGGAAGGTTGTGATCGAGGACAACGTGAGAGATAATCATCAGGTAAGTACGTGCATCGAGTGCGAGGCTTGACATCTTCAACTTTGGATATATACAGATCATCTCTACTTGGGTGTCAATCACATAATTATTTGTCTACCCATCACTAATATATATATTCACTCTAAAATGGTTATTAATTTAGTGGCCAATATATATGTATATATATTTATTATATTCTTAATTAAATAAATAATAAAAATTAAAATAGATGGTTTAGATTCATTCAAAACAATATAGTGGGGCCCTTTGGACCATTTTCACTTTGGGCTTTGGTGAAACTGGTTCTAAGTGATCAGCCTTCTATATATATGTGTGCGTGAATTTTTCTCTTTTCTTTTTTATTTTTTCCTTGTTTATAAGTATCGGGTGTCGATCACATAATTATTCCTCCAACTATGATCACTAATGTATGGATTTTATTTTCTTTTTTCCTTTTTCCTTTTTCCATGTATTTGCAGTGGGTTAATGTAGGCACTCCATCAGGTCAATATTATGGGACTCAAGTTAGCATGAATGTGTGGAGCCCATCGGTGGCAGACGCAACACAGTTCAGTCTGGGGCAGTTCTGGATAACTAGTGGCGAAGTTGGCACCACCCTCAACACCATCGAGGCTGGATGGATGGTGAATATATACTGCAATCTAAATTCTTCTAGACATATTTGGTTCCGAGAGAAAATTTCATTTCCTTTCTTCTCCATAATTTAATGTATTTCTATACCAAAAATCCTGCTTTTCCATCATATTATGTAATTTATTTCTATCCCAACAATCCTAATTTTCCATCATATTATCTATATTCTTTTTTCTTCTCCAGAAGAAAAAAAAAACAAAACAGATAACATTACTACCCAAATATTCTTCGACCTTTTTCTGGGGAAATACCATTTCACAAGTGTTTGGATAGAGTGTCAAATGCATAAGAAAAATCTTCATTAATGATGTAACAAGTACATCAAATTCGCCCCTGAAAGTCCTTCGACATTTACATTTGAATGGCCTATTATTGATCCTAGCCATATACTTTCATGTAAAATAAGTACTTGGAACTGAATGGCTAGGACCATTTAAAATAGGATATTAGTTAGCTTCTTCTCCCACAAAACACAAATGCTCGGATTTACAGCTTAACATTGTTAATTTGCTTTTGTATCAGGTGTATCCAGGACAGTTTGGTGATAACCGCCCTCGCCTTTTTGTGTACTGGACTGTAAGTTTTGTGGGACGGAGTCTATCTATATACGTCTTTGGTGTGCTTAGCAACGGATAGAAGAGGGTGGAACAGTTTTTTACCTTTCTCCAGTGTCATTTCCACAGCTATTTGATATTTTAACTAACCAGTATCCCAACTTTTACCGGTCTTATTTATATTTTCAATTATTATTTTTTATCTTTCTATAGAAAAAGCTTACTCATTTTATCTTTGTTTACTTTATTTCTAATCATAACTCTCTTAAATCATATAATTCCTTCTACATTTTCATATTTTTCTTTTTTCCATGTCTTTTGCTCATTCTCAAATAATCTCTAATATAAAAACACTCCACTTGGCAAGTGGGTCTCACCGTGCACATCGATAATGTGTTCTTCCTCACTTTATCTGGATCGCTGAATTTCATGGTCAACAGCACATCTAACTAGTTACTTTGATCTGATGTTTCAAAAACAACAGGCAGATGATTATAAGACTACAGGCTGCTACAATACCCTTTGCCCGGGCTTCGTACAAGTTAGCAATGAAATAGCTCCTGGCGTTGTTCTTCCCGTCTCTTCCTATAATGGACAGCAGAACTCTATCACACTCCAAGCGTTCAAGGTAAAGGCCCATCTTCCACTTCCAATCAGCTTCATGTGAAGCACAAGCCTGAGACTTCCTTCCAATCATGTCAATGTTTTCTGGACACGAAATTCTCCAACTTTTGTTGGCTGTTCTTCAACAGGACGTGAAAACCGACAATTGGTGGCTGATGTTCGGTGATAATAATGAGAAGGCGGTGGGATATTGGCCAAAGTCCCTCTTCAATTTGATGACGGACAGAGCAAGTAATGTGCAATGGGGTGGTGAGATTTTCACTGCTGGGTTGCAAAAACAGCCACAAATGGGAAGTGGGCATTTCCCAAATGAAGGTTTTGGAAAGGCTGCTTTCATGAGGATGATTATGACAGTGGATGAAGATAACGCACAGAGGGATGCACCAAGTGGAACAACTTTAAATAAGGTAATATCCGAACCCAACTGCTATAATTTGGGCAACCCTAGTGAGTTTGGTGGAGACGGATGGAGAAGGTTTTTCTATTTTGGTGGGCCCGGTTGCTAGATTGGAATCCTTGATTAGGTCATGTCTAAGAAATTTTCTTTTCCTTAAATAAAGTGTAATTGAATAAGATAGTGAGCGGCAAAAGCTTTTCCTGTGATTAGTGAATATTTCCATGAATTGGAACATTGGAATTCCCATTTCAAACCGCCCAATACTAGTCCATAGCCCTATAATATATATGATAATCAAGTAATTAAGCACAGTATTTGGTTCTTAATGCAATACATCTTAAGCAGCTTGATCGATATGCTTCACCTCAATCATATCAAGATTAACCTTAATCTTGTAAGATTATTCTGAGTACTTTTGGGATTTCCATGAAGTTATTGCGTAGATCTTAACAATCATCCATCCAAAAAAGTGCTGGCATAATCAGGACTGTCCATGGCATCTAATGCAAACAACATCCATGTAGGCTAAGCTGTTTTACTCCCTTGGACCGGATGAGCAACATTCGCATTGAGCTTAGATGGTAATTAAGCTCAAATCCACGCAATGGAAAAATGCCAATCCTTGAATGGGTGGCAAAATCAAACAGTTGGAATACAGCCAGAATCGAAGAACCCAGATCATCCAATGTCAAGATTCCTGGACGCATCTCCATCCAAGTTGGGGACCAGTTAGGTCTACAGCAAGGATGACCCAGGAATGCATCCAAATGAAGTAGAGCTGTTCTTGTATGGTCAGCAAATGAAAACAAAAAACATGCCAACAAGTACAAAGCCTGAACAAAAAAAAAAAAAAAGAAGGCTTTCTGGAAAAAATGAATACGACAGCAAAGCAGAGAGCTCATCATATACACCAATGGTTGCTGAAATTGGCTACAATTTGTTCTCACCTACAGTGGTCTATTTACCCAGCAGGCGACGGGTTCTTTGGTTGGCACCTTTCACCCTGGCATTCAGTTCCTCCACATCATGGAGATGACCCAGAGGTTTGTTCTGCCTGGGATAATCAGATTCAAAAGACCAAGAACTTGTATAAATAAGAGAAATAGATGTTTACACAGGATGCCGATTTGGGAGGGAGTAAAAGTCGCATCCAATGCTCTAAGTGGAGGATCTGAAGCTATGTATCACTATGGTGGCTGGTGTTGTCATCAATACGTAAATGCTAATTAAAGAGATTAGAAGCAATGGCTTTATTTCCATTGAATAAAGATGAGGTATATATACATGAGATCGGGTTGATTTCCCAATCTAAATCTAGCTAATTACCTAATCTATGGGATTTGCTTTCATTTCAAATTATTTACAAAAGTAGAATAGGAAACTAGATAATTACAGAGATACACAATTAATTCGTCTAATACTAATGAGTTGCCAGCTTGGGGAAGCATTGGGGAAACGGTGGGAAATCAATCAATCAATTTCTAGAAGTTTCAAGAAATAAAAAAGCAAGTATACTAACACATTTATGAATGAAGATATCATATAAAGGAGGCATGCATGACATGTTCTAATCATTTAAATCATATAGAGATATCATAGCAGGTTTAAATCATGCGGGACATTAAATGTTATTACCAACCAAGAATAACATTATGGAACATATGAAAATCTTGGAGTTGTCAACATATTATCTCATGATACTATAACAGGCATGTCATGGAATACAAAAGGTCATATAATATAATAAAAATGACATCAAAATTTTAAAATATATAAAATAGCGCCTTAAGCATAAGGTGTCACATATAGTGAAATTATATGAAAAGAAGTTTTATTTTATTATTAAAGTATCACAAGGAGCCATTTACATTATAACAAACTAGATAAAATTACATTCACTCACCTTTCTTTCTTTCTATATAACCTTTTTCTTTCTTTCCGTCTTTTTCTTTTTCTTTTCTTTTCTTTTTTTTTACAAGATTTCTTTATGTTAGTTTTAGTAGTGATACAATGACATATTATCACCAATACTCAGCAGTACATACTAAAGATAGTATAAATTTCAAAATAATAAATTACAGATATAAAGATCAATATTAGCAATACAATGGAAAATATTATCGGCAATGCAAACGAATCTGACAATGGGCAATGCATGATACTATCAGTGATGATATCAAATTTTTCTGTAATGGATTGTTTAATGGTCACACCAACCACTACAGTTGGGGGTGCTAGCCGCAAATGTCAAAAGCCTAAAAATCAATACTTTCATCCAGATCTACAAAAAATCACAGCCAAGATTTGGGAATTTGCCTCCATCTATTATTATTTTTAATAGTATTTACAGCCATAGTTAGCAAAATTGCGTATGAGGAAAAATGGCAAATGAAAAGTTAATATTAGTATGGTTTCAACAAAATCAAATGGATTGAGAAGATGCATGGCAACAAGTATACATAGGTTTCAGTAAATATCATGCGCCATTGATGTTGAACCGGAAATCTTCATTTAATATAATGCAAATGTCATATCGGATGTTTATGATTGAATTTTATTCTTTATTGTTTTCTACATTCATCGTTCTCAAATAATCTTAGGTAAATCGAACAATCAGTTATAAAATAATTTATAAATTTCTGAATTTTTCAATGATTGACATCGTTAAATTTAGATGAAATTATGTGAATCCTTTTTTATTGGATAAAAATACTCTTAAAAAAGACATGCTTAAGTTAGGTTACTTAGATGAAATAAGTAGAATTTTGCCTGCAATGCTTTCCGCAAGGCTGAGGAATTCAGTTGCGGCTCACTAGAGTGACCAAGCTAAGCTAATTTTTGGCCTTTATGGGAAACCCGGTATAACACTCCTAACTCTAGTTAATATGATTTATTGTCTGTTTTAGGCTCACTAGATTCAACCTAATTTATAAGAGAGTTGATTTTGAAATTAATATAACTTGAGATCAAGAATTCGAGTATGAATTATCACAAATCATTGTAATGCACCTTTTGGGCAAGAGATTGAGCCCAAATGGGCAAAGTCATGAAGGCTATGGGCGTCAGCAAGATCTAGTGGGCCCCAAGCGGATAATACTTCGTATTGGATAGAATTGTGAGTGTTACATTGGGTGTGTATTCTTTAGTTGGGCAAAAAATTATCGATTGCTCTCCTAATTCAATCCAAATAAAAGTTACCAAGTATTAATTTTGATCAAATCTTTCTAAGAAAGTTTTTTTTTTTAACTTTTTGAGAACTAAGCAGGGAAAACTTGCCCAAAATTTCCTTTTCTTTTCATAATTTCTGTATTTTTATTCTTAGTAAGTTTCAGTGACTTTTATCAGGTATTTATCTAAAATAGTATAATTTCATAAAATAAGGACACAATATTCAAACTCTGTGAATGAAATGGCTACCTTTCGATCTAAGTTCCCATGTCAACAGCCATGCCCTT